>CM077165.1:156928653-157032830 GCA_039583875.1 Platanthera guangdongensis
AAAAGAACTCATACGAAAGCATCTGTCAATGCTTTTTCTTTGAGGACCAGGTTTACCCAAGGAGACTTCAATAGCAGTTCAAGATCTACATGTTATAATATACACTTTGAAGTCGATGGCCGTCGAAAATCACTCTCAGTTCCCTTTGGAGAAAAATAAGGCTCAATTAAAATTTCTTAGTAAATATCTCAATAAAACGTGATCTTCCAACAAATATCATTCAAGAATTATTCCGTCAATTCCCCATCTAGCCATGAAGTTCTCCACACCAGCAGGAGTTGGGGTCGCAAAGGGAAATCAGGAAGCAGCCATGACGTGTTACCTACAATAAATGCACCCCGGGCAAGGAGCAGTTCCGTATACCGTCAGGACGCGAGAAAGCGGGTCAGGAGCACCCTAGAAGAAACTTCGGCACAAAATGGTTGTAGTGCCACTTCATGCCTTATTTGCATCGTTAAATTATTTTCCCTTAAAGCAAACGACGACTAACTTTATAAAGTCGCGAGTCAGTTCTCATGCACAAACGATTTTTGTTTTCTTTAACTATTAAGTGTTATGATTGTTTTCAACATTGCTTTTACAGGGGCACACCCAGGGTCCAACCCTCGACGTAGCAAAGAGGACAAACCCCCGCGAGTCTCCCACTGACACGGATTAGAGGCATGTTGTCACAACCCGCATTTTCACCGCCTTAAAAGATATATCTGAGTAAGGGAAAATGCTAAATCATTATATTTAACGACCGTAAAAATCTATTTTTTACTTCTATTATAAACCTAGAACTTGCATATTATGAGTTGCCCTCTGGGGACCTTTTTACTCATGTAGGATGTCTAACCTTGTAAAAGAAGTATTTTCTACAGTGTATAACTATTTTTCTCGTGTACTAGATGAGTCACTAAGCGGAGGGATATGACTAACTGCTTAACTTAAACTAGATTTGTCTCTAAATAACTTAAAGATCTTTCTTTATTTGATAAGTAGGAATTTTGCTTGAGCGTCCGCAGTTATCCTCTGCTGATGTGCCATCATTACGCGTATTTTCCCTTACTCTGATATATCTTTTAACACGGTGAAAATGCGGGTTGTGACACATGTCCCTCTCTCATGCAGTGGGTCGAAACAAACGCTCGGGTTCGCCCTTCGCTATCTCCTCGGGACCACGTCCCAGCGACCTCCCACTGTCGACGATCGAAGGTCTGTCCTTCTCTCCGCAGTAGGTCGCGTCATTGTCAGGGCCTGCCCCCCCCCCCCTCGCTCGCCACTGGTTTGAAGACCTGCTCTTCACCGCCACTTCGGGACCGCGTCCCAGTGGCCTCCCACTGTCGACGATCGAAGGTCTGCCCTTCACTGCGCAGTAGGTCGCGGCGTCGTCAGGTCCTGCCTGTAAGGCCCCCTCCCCAACCTTTGCCCGGGTCGGGCTGGAGGGGATCTTACTTGCCCAAGACGTCCCACCCAATGCTCCTTAAAGGGTGTCAACTCACTGTACTATACACTAGCTGGTCGTCTTGCTCGGCTTGAATCACAACATTCACATCACAAAGTTTAGCGGAAGCATTAACAGGAAGACACAATAAATATATATATCAATATATATTTAACAGAAAAATTCAAATGGTCGTAGTCAATGTTATACATGAAGCCCGTAGACTATAACCGTACTACAACTAGCAACTCCACTCTCTCAATTCTGCTCGCTGGTACTCACGTCTCGAAACCCTAGAGACGACGGAGGGTCCTCTGCTTGAGTAGTCCTATCAGTTGGCATATTGTCTTGTAGTAGCTGGTCGTTACGGTACTCCATCTCCAGTGAATGGTTATTTAAATAACCGTTAGTCACAGAGCTGGAAGCAAATATCCTCCCCAGATCCATATCATGGGGACGAGCGCATGCACCCAACAAAATAAGATAGTTGAAGCAAGACAGTATCAGCACAATATTTCATAATTAAGCTAGGAGCAACCAAAAAAGGGGAACCATAGAATAACTGGACTAGCAGCAACAATATACATCAGTTATAATTTAGGCTCCACTAGCATAGCAACATAGCAGGTATTCACAACCCGTGCAAACATCGCAGACATTCATAGCCACGTATACATCGCAGACATTTACAGACACGCATAAATCGCAAGCATTCACAATCGCGTACACATCGCAAACATTCACAGCCGCACATAACACCATATGTCAACATAGTATGGACCTCTTCTTTTTGAGCAGGGTAGCGAGCCCCACGGGCCTCACCGATTTGGCTATCGGTGATAGTGGTCAGTCCTGCCACTTTTGGGGGTGGTCGTACCGTACATCCCATGCCTTAACATACAACCCCGTGTACTCTTGGATGTGAGCGACATCCGACGAATCAGCATTTTGGCCAACCAACCGGGGAAAACCCAATGGGGACAACATAACAGTCGGTCACCCATGATACTTATCTCCATGTCACCTTGAGTCATCGACCTTCCTGCACCAGTACGAATGGTCTGCAAAAGGGACTGACCCGCCATAATTAACTGCAAGCAATTCACAATCAATCAATCAAACA
This sequence comes from Platanthera guangdongensis, assembly GCA_039583875.1. Taxonomy (NCBI): domain Eukaryota; kingdom Viridiplantae; phylum Streptophyta; class Magnoliopsida; order Asparagales; family Orchidaceae; genus Platanthera; species Platanthera guangdongensis. The sequence goes on from CM077165.1 coordinate 156,931,203, forward strand.
ATCATGCTAATATGCACCGGGTCTGCGATGGCCTGCCCTACTATACATTAACCTTCAGGTAGTGACGCTCAGCTAAACTTTCAACAAAGAGCGTGAGAGCGCTTTATTTGAGGCTAAACCCGGAGGAACACCTCAACTCCGGTTATCCCCAACTAAGGCTCAACCTTAACAAACAACTACTTATCAAATCAAGACTCGTGCATATAATAGTAAATTGCAGTAACGAAAATGCAGTAATTAAAGTTGCTGATAATAAACGCTGCATAATGAGATGTGAACAGTACGAAACTGGAGTAGTACTTAAACGAAAGTACTGAACTGAAATGAACTTGACCAGTATGAGACTTGAGTAGTATTGAATTGAAAGTACTGAACTGAAATGAACTTGACCAGTACAAGACTGAAGTAGTATTGAATTGAAAGTACTGAACTAAAATGAACTTGACCATTACGAGACTGAAGTAGTACTGAACTGAAATGAACTTGATCAGTACAAGACTGGAGTAGTATTAAATTGAAAGTATTGAACTGAAATGAACTTGACCAGTACGTGACTGGAGTAGTACTGAATTAAAAGTATTGAACTGAAATGAACTTGACCAGTACGAGACTAGATTAGTACTGAATTAAAAGTACTAAATTGAACTTGACCAGTACGGGACTGGAGTCGAACTGAATTGAAAATACTGAACTGAAATAAATAAAGGAACTGGAATAGTGCATGACTGGAATAATCATAAAGAAAATTGTTAGTAATCCAATCACTCCATTCAGGAGCCTTCAGTTCCATCTCTGTTCTCAGGAGGTGTATTCAGTTCTTTCTCAGTTCTCAGGAGACGTGTTCAGTTTCATCTCTATTCTCTAGAGATTTCTTTGGGTTTCACCCATTATTAAGATCTGATTACAATTCAGTTGCATCCTTTTTAATCATGGCTTAATCAGATCAGAGAAAGCTTATTATGAGTTACATTTTTAATATTCATTCGAGAATAAATATCAATTTGATTGCTTGCGTCGGATCGAATACGAGAATTTTGTTATAGGACACATTCCTCCTCGAATTTCAACCTCGAAAATCATTTTTAACACATGAGAGAAATTCTTCACCCGGAATGAGGTTGTAGATTATTTTTCTTAAAACTTATACTTTCATCTTCCAAGTCTACCTAAAATGCTCGAGAGTTATTTGAAAATGAGGCGCACGGTGGTTTTGCAAAAACCCCGGAATACTCAGAACTGGAAATCTTGTCTCGATAACTCTCATCGATTACTCAATTTAACTTAGTATTCAATATATAAAGTGGTTGCGCGCTTCGATTTCCATTTTCGAAGAATTTGAGCGCGTAAATTTCCTAGCGCGGCCCTAAACTCCAAAGAATTGGAAAATCTTCAATTTTTACCCCAAAGTTCCCGAATTTTAATACAACCTTTAAGAGGACCTAAAAAGAGTCTAGTAATTTTTCCAAAAAATTTTGAGCAATTTTGGGCCTCTAAATTGGCCAAATAATTTTTGTTTAGGCTTTTAAAAATATCAAATCAATTTCAAAAATTTCCAAATTTTTTGTATAGATTGCCCTCGTCAAGGGGAACAACTTTCATGTTCAAAACATTTTTCATAGGAGCCTATATTAGTCTTCACAAAATAAAATACTAATTTTAATTATAATATTATAATATTTATAAAAATTATAAAAATTATAATTTTAAAACTCATCTTCTTCATCGCGTCTGTACGAAACCGCCGCCGGCAGGCCATGGCTCCACCCTCGGCCAACTTCCCAGGGCCAGGCACTCCCTTGTTAATAATTAGTTACATTTCTCCTTAATTAAGTCTTATTTCAATTTTTTGATAGAGAATAAAGTCCAATCTGGACGTTTCGTTCTTGAGAGTTATTTCTATTCAAGGCTATTTCAGTTTTTTTTCTTTTGCCTTAATTGTTTTAGGCACTTATTGTTTTTCAGTTTTAAGTTTTCTCATCTATATGTAATAGAGGTTTTTGTGTTGAATTGCATTATCAAGAAATGAAAAGTTTTCTTCCTCATATTGTTGTGCAGTATCTTTTAATTTTGTTCTAACATTTGGTATCAGAGCCAGACATCGCCGCCACAGACCATCGTTCTCGTGAGGAGATCGATGGCGACATCTTTGAAAAATGATGTGCTCAAATACCCGGTGCTCACGAGGAGCAACTATGGCGTTTGGGCTATCAGAATGAGGGGGATCCTCGATGTTCAAGATGCGTTGGAGGCGGTGGAACCAATCGATCCAACGGCGAAAGTGGATGCGAAAAAGAAGAAAATAGCTTTTTCGGTCATCCAACAAGCACTTCCAGATGACGTTCTCCAGATGGTTGCGGAGAAGAAAACTGCGAAGGATATATGGGACATGCTTAGGATCATGTATCAAGGCGCGGACCGCATCAAGGATGCAAAGATTCAAACTCTGCAGACGGAGTTTGAGATGCTTCGCATGAAGGAGACGGATTCAATAGATGATTTCACAATGAAGCTCATCACCAACGTCAACATGCAAAGGGCGTTGGGAGGAGAGGTAGCGGAGGCTGCGGCTGTGAAGAAGTTCTTGCGGTCCGTCCCATCGAAGTTCGTCCAGATTGCTTCGACGATAGAGCAATTTGGCGACTTCAAGACGATGACCGTGGAAGAAGTTGTCGGTCGTCTCAAGACTCATGAAGAGCGTGTTGGTGGGGCTACCAACAAAGACGAGGAGAAACTTCTCTTGATGATGAGGGAGTTTATGACTCGTGACAAGAAGCCATCCAATGGTGGCGGATACCAAACCGGCGGCCGTGGAGGCCGTGGCCGTGGACGAGGGCGAGGCGGACAACATCGCAACAACGACCGATGGGAAGGTCAAGATCGCAATAACGGTGTTAAAGATAAGTCAAAAGTAGAGTGCTTCTATTGCCACAAGATGGGCCACTTTGCCGCAGAGTGCCGCTCAAAGAAGAGGGACAAAGAGGAGAAAGCGCACATGGCCGAAGCCTTCGAGGATATCGAACCGGCTCTTTTATTGGCGGAGGGCGAAGAAGATCACCCGCAAATGGTATGTTCTAATCTTCTCCTTAATGAAGAGAATGTGCAACCGAGCATTTTTCCCGGCGACGTGGAGAAATCGGATTGGTACCTTGACACAGGGGCTAGCAACCATATGACGGGTTGCAAAGATTTCTTCTCCTCGCTAGATGAGACGGTGAAAGGCAAGGTGAAGTTCGGTGATGACTCTTCGGTGGAGATATGTGGTCGGGGAACGGTCTTCTTCAAAGACCAAAAGGAGAAGCACAAAGTATTCACTAACGTCTACTACATCCCGAAACTCCGCACAAACATTGTGAGTTTGGGATAATTGGAGGAGAATGGATGCAAGATCGTCATGGAGGACGGATTCTTGTGTCTATTCGATCAAGAGAGGCGTCTCTTGGCGAAGGTGGAGAGGTCCAAGAATCGTCTCTACATCCTAAATCTGAAGACGGATGCTCTGATGGCCTTGCTAGCGGAAACATACAAAGACAAGGCGCGGCTATGGCACGCGAGATGGGGACATCTCAACTTTCGATACCTTCATGATATGGGGCGTTTCGAGATGGTGGAAGGGATGCCCTCCATTGAGCACTCACAAGAACTTTGCGACGGGTGCTTGGTGGCGAAGCAAAGGCGATTACCTTTTCCAAGTGTTGCGGCGGATCGTGCAACAAAGCCTCTCCAACTGGTACATGGAGATTTATGCGGACCCATCAATCCGGCCACCCCGGGAGGTAAAAATTATTTTTTCTTGCTAGTGGATGATCATAGCAGGTTCATGTGGGTGGCATTATTAAAATCCAAAGACGAAGCCTTGAATGCTTTCAAGAGGCTAAAGGCGCGAGCGGAGATGGAAACGGAGTTCAAAGTGAAGGGGTTCCGTAGCGATTGAGGTGGGGAGTTCACCTCCAAGGGGTTTGATACCTATTGTGAGGAAGTCGGGATCAAACGATTTCTCACAGCCCCTTATTCTCCGCAACAAAACGGCGTGGTGGAGCGCCGCAATCAAACAGTCATGGGGATGGTTCGGAGTCTTCTAAAGTGCAAAACCGTACCGGCAAAGTTTTGGGGAGAAGCGTTAGCAACCGCGGTGCATCTTCTTAACCGGGCGGCTACTCATAGCATTGTTGGGAAGACGCCTTACGAGGCGTTCTACGGAAGGAAACCAAAAGTGCACTACCTTCGCACTTTCGGTTGCCTTGCGTACGCGAAGACAACAAAGCCTAATCTTGCTAAGCTAGAAGATCGGGGCACCAAGATGGTCCTCATTGGCTACGAGGCGGGCTCTAAAGCGTACAGGTTGTTCAATCCAGAGACAGTCAAGCTCGTGATCAGCCGTGATGTCATCTTTCGCGAAGAGGCGAAGTGGGACTGGGAAGAGACAAATTGTGAAGAGCTCTCTGTCTGCGATCAACATTTTACAACAGAAGGAGAAACAGCAGCTCCTCTCGCTACTCACGTACCAGCAACCCCCACCGGCGACGGGTCGGCCTCTCCCCACCGCGGATCACCCGCGGCCAGTGCCTCGCCCCACCGCGGCTCACCCGCGGCCAGTGCCTCCTTCACTTCCGAGGTGACTTCGAGCCCCAGCGGACCGATTCGATTCCGGTCGCTTGAGGAGATCTACGACGAAACTGAAGAGATGCAGGAGGAGGCTGGACTTTGCCTCTTCGCATCAGGAGAGCCAGCAACATTTGAGGAAGCCAAAGACGAACCATGTTGAAGACGAGCTATGGAGGAAGAGCTAACTTCCATCCGGGACAATGACACTTGGGAAATCACCACCCTTCCAAATGGTCAAAAGCCCATTGGACTCAAGTGGGTCTTCAAGACAAAGAGAGATCCAGAGGGGAACATCATGAAGCATAAAGCTCGGCTTGTGGCGAAGGGGTATGTGCAGCGACATGGGGTTGATTTCAACGAGGTGTTTGCACCCGTGGCGAGATTGGAGACGGTCTGTTTGCTCATTGCTTTGGCAGCAGAAGAAGGATGGGACATCCACCACATGGATGTCAAATCGGCGTTTCTCAACGGGAATCTAGTCAAAGAGGTATACGTTTCTCAACCCCCAGGTTTTGTCATTGTCGGAGAAGAACACAAGGTGCTGAAGCTAAAGAAGGCGTTGTATGGCCTTCGACAAGCCCCGCGGGCTTGGAATTTCAAGCGGGATCAAAGTCTATCCTCATTGGGTTTTGAGAGGAGTCCGACTGAGCATGTCGTCTACAAGCGAGTTGTGGGAGATTCCAACTTACTAGTTGGAGTCTATGTGGATGATCTCATCATCACCGGATCAAGCGGCGTGGAGGTGAACAAGTTCAAAGCTCAGATGAAGGAGTTGTTCCGCATGAGCGATCTCGGATTGCTCACCTATTACTTGGGGATAGAGGTATCTCAAACACCTCAGGTAATCACACTTTCTCAGTCTTCGTACACATTAAAAATTCTTGAGAAATTTGGGATGGGAGACTGCAATAGCTCTCAAGTTCCGATGGAACCAAGGCTCAAATTGAGCAAGACGGGCGATTATCCTTTGGTGGATCCTACGGAGTATCGGAGCGCAATAGGATGCTTGAGATATTTGGTGAATACGCGTCCGAATATTGCATATGTCGTTGGGATAGCAAGCAGGTTCATGGAGAAGCCCAATACCCAGCATTTTGCGGTGGTGAAGCAGATTTTGCGGTATCTGAAAGGTACAAGCGAGTTTGGTCTTTCTTATGAGAGGAATCTTCGTGGAGGAACGAAGCTAGTTGGCTACTGCGACAGTGATCATGGAGGGAGCATTGATGATAGGAAGAGCACTACGGGAGTTGCATACTTCTTAGGCCAGAACATCATCACTTGGATGTCGCAAAAGCAACGAGTTGTAGCCTTATCTTCTTGCGAGGCAGAATATATATCAGATTCAATTGCGGCACAGCAAGGAGTATGGTTACTCAACCTACTCGATGATATTCGGAAGCGGATCAGGTGCAAAGCAACTCTCTTTGTTGACAACAAGTCGGCAATTGCACTAACCAAGAATCCCATGTATCATGATCGGTCAAAGCACATTGATACTCGTTACCACTATATTCGGGACTGCGTGGAGCGTGGGATGATCGAGGTCGAGTATGTACATACTAACGACCAACTTGCTGACATATTCACTAAGGCACTCGCAAGGAACAAGTTTGTTGAAATGCGGGAGCGACTTCGAGTGTGGGACGTGAAAAACAAAACTAATTAGGGGTTGAATGTTAATAATTAGTTACGTTTCTCCTTAATTAAGTCTTATTTCAGTTTTTTGATAGAGAATAAAGTCCAATCTGGACGTTTCGTTCTTGAGAGTTATTTCTATTCAAGGCTATTTCAGTTTTTTTTTCTTTTATCTTAATTGTTTTAGGCACTTATTGTTTTTCAGTTTTAAGTTTTCTCATCTATATGTAATAGAGGTTTTTGTGTTGAATTGCATTGTCAAGAAATGAAAAGTTTTCTTCCTCATATTGTTGTGCAGTATCTTTTAGTTTTGTTCTAACATCCCTCCGGTGGTGGTCCGGCGGCCTGAAGCCGCCGGCCATCGTCGGAAAAGTGCTTCCTGAGCACTTTTTTTCTCCAACCATGGTGGTGCCGCGGCGGCGCTCCGGCCACCAAACTTTACATGTGATACATCCAAAAGGTAGGGAATGAGGAGGAGGTTTCCACCTTGTTTGTTGGTCTCCGGGAGCTCTCGGCGAAGTTGTCATGAGAGGTGGTGGAAGGTGGCGGTGCTCGGCTTCTCATTTTCCGACAAGGTGGAGCTCCGGCATGGTCATGGATGGGGTCGTTTTGAGATGGGGAAGATGATTTCCATCCTCTGGTGTGGAGGGCTGAATTTATAGAGAGAGGGGGTGAGCCCCTCCTTCCTTCTTGGCCAAGAAACGGGAACCATGGTTGGGTTGCACCAACCATAGTTGGCAGCTGGCACTCTTCCAACTGACCTTGGACAGATGTCTCTCATCCAGGGAGGTAGTACAGCCACTAGGGGAAATCCTAAGGTTTGGACCTAGGCTTGGGGAAAAAGGGTGAGGTGGAGGCCTAGGATTGATCCTCTCCTTGCTTTGGCTCCCAAGCTTCACAAAGTATGCTGGTTTGGGACATATGTAAGCCTCCCAATAGAGGGTTGTACATCCTAAAAGCCTAGTTAGTTGGTCGTGTGAGGGAACAGAGAAGAGGGAGAAAGAGAGAAGGTGAGTCTTGTCCCTTGCTTTGGCCTAAAATTCATCTTCCTTGGCTGACTTCAGGAAAATCAGAGCCCATAAGAGGCTAATAAATAGCTTGGAGTGGTGGCCTCAAGTGAGGGTACCTTGAAAATTAGAATTTTTCATGAAAATTCAATTTTTAGGGATGTTTGACCAAGTCAACCATGGGGTGGGTCCATCATGCTGGTCAAAGTCAGATTAGGTCCAGGTCATCGGAGTTGTGTCAAGGTTGGGGTGTTGTGTCACAATTAGTGTGTGCATGCTTTTTGGTGCACAGTTGTGCTTGATTTGACCACAGGTTGACCACTCGTCGTCAAAATTGTCTAGGATGACTTTTGTTGACTTTGTATTGACCATACGAGTACAATGCCACTGACTGTGGTTGTCCATTTGGCGAAAGTCCAAAATCTGCGCGTCGCAGCGCGCTAAAATGGTCAAAATGTTTAAAATTGTCATTACACCTCGAATTGTGACGCAACGAGTTCTGATGCGCTCGTATTGGTCATACGAGGCCACAATAAGTGACAGAACTCAAATCGGAGTTCTCTAGGCTGATATCCAAAATCTTGCTCGTGACGTTTTATAAGAAGCGACAATATCTACCATATAACCTCGGGGTCCATCGGAACGGGTTCCGACGCACTCATATTGATTATACGAGATCACGGGAACTAATAGAACTCAAATCGGAGTTCCCTAACTCGATACCTTGCATAGGGTTGCCTCCTATCGGGTCACGGGTAGAGGTTCGGGTCACTTTTATTGGGCCCATTAGGGTTCCGGTGGCCCAATAAATGTCGGGATGTTATACTACCCACCTCGCTCGCCACCGGTTCGGAGATCCGCTCTTCACCGCCTTCTTGGGACCATGTCCCTGCGACCTCCCACTTCCAGCGATCAAAGTTCTGCCCTTCTCCTACAGTAGGTTGCAGCATCGCTAAGGCCTACCCCCCTTGCGGCTGCCTAGGTTCGAAGGTCTGCCCTTCACTACCACCCACTTAGTGACATCCCTCGGACTGGTTAAACTATCCGATTAGAAGCATGTGCCAGTCACCTTGGTAGTAGGTCGTAGAACCATCTGGGTCTCGTCCTTCAACAGTCAACCTCAAAGTGTTGCCACTAAATCGCCTGCATGAAGGTAGTGGAGTCAACACAACAAGTCTAACAAGAAGAGCTCAAAATAACAACAAAGCAATCCATCAAAAGGAAGGCAAAAGACATAAAGCTGCTACAGCCTAGTAAGGGCACAAGGTCCAATCATAAATACACATAAAGCATAATACAAGTACAACCAAAGCATGATACAACAAAGATGAAGTCTACTCCTCAACAAACTCGACACACTCGTCCTCTGAAAGGTCATCAAAACCAAGATCGGAGACATCGCACTCACGCTTGTGAGATATCATCTGAATGATCTTCGTCATCCCACGACTGAACGCCGCCTACCGGATATCACAAAGATCGGGCTCTATCTCTCTCATCCAGACCTTTTCATGAATCTCCTCAGACAATAAACAGAGGTCATGTTTAAAGGCAACCGAGTTCTCGTTCTCTGTCACCCTCGTCGCCTTCAACTCAAAAAGTCGTTACTATGAATAAAGGCGTCCCACCTCTGACTCTAAGCGGGCAACGTACCCCAGCGCACTCTCCGCCAAAAGCTTCTTAACCTGAAGCTCCTACTGAAGCTGTGACGTCTTAGCCTTCAAGTCTGACTCAACTTATCGAAAGCAAGATAGGTCGCGCTCACGCCTCCCCCTCAAATCAAAAAGGGAGCTCTCGGCACTTCGAAGCTTCTCCTGAAGGGAGAGGTATGCATCCTTCAAACCAACGTAGCAATCGTTCAAAGTAAAAAAAAATATAAGCTTGCACACCAATCTGCAAGAGAAAGCAAAGCACGGTGAGTTGGGAACAACAAGCATAAATCAAAGCAAAAAGGATGAGATCGCCGCATCATTCATCGCTACTAAGGATGAAGAGACACGCTTCCTTTCGCTTGGGGCGCCCCTCCACCAGGTCCTGCGAGGCAGAAGAGCCCAGAACCTTAACATCCTAATCCTCAACTAGCGGAGTCCCAGCCACTCGGGAACTGCTAGGGGTCGCTCCTGAATGCCCAGCAGGTTAGCAGGGCGATGCACCATGGACAAATCTACATGGCTCTCGAACACCAACTTTCTCTTTCGATCGCGACCCAACGAAGTAGTGACGGAACGCTCTGGATCAACAGAAAGTCCACATTGTAGCAGACACTTCTCCTCCACGAATAAAGAAATACTAAACAGATGGTCTGCTAGTTCGTTAACAACCCCAAACCCGAGCATCGGTGTAAAATCATGCTCGCAGCCCTTCACTCGGCGACATCGGTCTGGAAGGGAGCTCCAAAGCTGGGGCCACTCCTAGAGATTTCGGATGTATCCATACACTGTGTTCCTGTGGCGCCTGTCCACCCGACTCTCAAACACCAACCAAGTCTTGTTGTTATGAACCTGGATACGGCCACCGTCGTCGACGCGAGCATCACACCATTTCTTGAAGAGCTCCAGCGAGAACCGCGAACCATGTTCACAGAAGAAGACGATCTGGCCAATAATGTGCACCATTGCAAGAGGGGTGAACTGTGACGCCGGAACTCCACAATGCTTAAAGATTTCTGTGACTTCTTAACACTGTGGGAACCAATGACCGATCTTAAGAGACGATTCGCATAAAGTCATCCAGCCCACCGGGGGACTCGTTGCGGTCGGCCCCTGTGAGGGCCACCCACCCACGGGTGACCCCTTTGCGGCTGCCCTTGGTGTGGAGCGGCGACGGCCGGCCGCCCACGCCGACGTCGTCGGGACGCCATTCCTCGCGGGCGGGCCCTCCTTCGACCCTAGGGCAAGGTGGTCATTTTCTAAAAGTGGTGATCCACGTGATCATTTCCGAGCATTTCTATTGTTCGGTCCGGTAGTTACTTGGCAAAATTACCGTACCGCACTCGTCAACATCTATAAATAGGCCCAGTTTTCATTTCAAAAGGGTCTTTTCCAATTTTCACTCCACTTCACTCTCTTTTCCCCTTTCTTTCTCTCTTCAGAATCCTCATCCAAGACCGTTTCCACAAGGTTCCGCTAAGGCCGCAAAGTGAAAAGAAAGTTGATGAAGAATCAAGTCAAGAACGAGACGCGTGGAGTCGTCACCACCGACACGTCAAGACAACCTCGGAGGCCTGGAAGCGCCTGCGCCTCCAGTGAGCGCTCACCGGAAGATCGCGAAACCTGCATGGCAGTCAACGACACCCGACATTCACTATCCCTCCCATCTCATTAAGTGTAACAAGACACGGTTTGTCGCGTTCGCCCTCCTCCAAAAAGCTTTGTAACAAACTCTCATATAGTAGAAGTTAGGTCGACACCGTACCAACCACATGATTTTTAACCCCGATTGTGGGTTTTCCACGTCATCAAGTATTTGTCTCCGCAACTAGATAATCTTTGATTGTTGGCACGCTCGGCTGCCCACGAGCTAAGACGGTTGAATAAGCCTGGTCTAACAAGAGCGTCGTGCGTTTCCCTAACAACTCTTAAATTTATTGACAATGAAGAGTCATATGACATGATTAATCTCATAAAATTGTCAATTGTGTAAATTGAATCCAGATTCCCATTTGTCCAAGCAAAGATCACAACCATCACACCATATGATTTTTGCTCTATCTGAATATTGCCGCCTCCGGCCCTCCACTGAATGTCGCCGCACCCGCCGAATGTCGCCTCCCTTGCCAAACCCGACATTCACTTCGCATAAGACTTGCGAGCGGGGTGTCATCTCAACAAGACAATGTCGTGATTAGAATAATGTGGTCACTTAGTTTGATTAAATAAAAGGGCGTTGATATCTGCACCGCAGTTTTGACTAGTGGCACCGCACTTGCTCCTAATTTTTCGCGTCTTTTGGAAATACGTCTTGTACATGCATTTTTAGAAAAAGTGTTCAACACAAAAGTTGTAGATTTCGACGATATCTACAACTTTCGTGGTGAACACTTTTCCTAAAAATGCATGTACAATGTGTACTTTGGAAATATGTCCAAGTTTCACATCTTTTGGAAATACATCATGTACATGCATTTTTAGGAATAGTGTTCAACGCGAAATTTGTAGATCTCGGCGTGTTGAACACGTTTCCTAAAAATACATGTACAAAAACGTATTTTCAAAAGCCGCAAAAATTTAGAAAAAATACTGCACGACTAGCAAAAATTGTGGTGCGAATAAGAGCGGTCGAGCGTCCAAATAAAGGCTCTGTTCGGGACAGCTCTGGCGGCTGGAGAAGCTCTTTTCCAGCCGCCAGAGCAGGTAATTGATCTGTTTGGGACAGCTTCTCAATAAAATCACTTTTTAAAAAACAGCTATGGGAGCTATTTTTCGGAAGCAGCCCCCCCCCCCTGCGTTTCAGCGGTCCTAAAATCGCGAAATCCTGCGTCTACCGCATTCCCGATTCTCCTTCCGCCTCTTTCCCGATCCCGATCCCGATCCCGCGGCTACTCCCGCATTCCCGATCGCAGTCAGCTCTCCTTCCGCCTTCTCCCGATCGCAGACGCCGCCGCCTTCCCAGTCGCAGACGTTGCCGCCGAACCTCCAGCTCGCATCAGAAGCCGCCGCCTGTTACCGATCGCATGAACCCTAGCGTCCGGCGACGGAATCCAGCCTCTCCTCCTCCCCCAGCGCCGGCAAGGTGGTACTCCTCTACCGCTCCTTCTTCCTCCTCTCCGGAGACAACAACGAGGAGGTTCTTCCTCCAGCGTCTACAAGACTTTCTTCCTTCTCTGTGGCCCATTTTCTTCTTCCGGTTAGGTATACCAAATTCCTTCTCTGATACCAAATTTCTTTATATGGTTTGGGTATGTATATGAATGTGTGTGTGTGTGTGTGTTTTTTTTTTGGTTTAGGGTTGTATGTATGTGTGTGTGTGTGTGTGAGAGTTTGTTTGTGTTTAGGGATTGTGTATGTGTGTGTGTGTGAATGTGTACTTAGGGTGTGTGTGTGTGTGTGTATTATGTGTGTGTGTGTGTGTGTATATGTGTATATGAATGTGTATGGTTGTGTGTGTGTGTTTTTTTTTTTGGGTTTTGGTATTTATATGAAAAGTGTATGGTTGTATGTGTGTGTAATAGTTTTTTTGTTATCATCTTCGCATATATATAATGTTTATGTTTTATAATGCTTTGAATGCAGGTACTAATAATGGAAGAGCATGACTCCTCCCCTGAAGATTCTGGGGATTCAACCAGTCTTTCGCCAGAGCGGAGACAATATATAGAATACTGCAGTGTAGTTATGTCATCGATCGAGAGGATGAATTATCATGTTCGAGATACACGTTCATGCACGACATCTACCCAAACTGGTTCGAAATGGATCAAAGAGTTACTAGAAGGACATCCAGATAGAATACATGACGCATTTAGGATGTCTAAACGCATTTTCGTAGATTTACTCCATAAACTAGAAGTAGATGCTGAACTTCAAGGATCACAGCGGACGTCTTCAAGAGAAATCCTAGGGATTACATTGTATATCTTAGCACAAGGAGGTTCCGTTAGATTGACGAAAGAACGGTTCCAGCACTCGACCGAAACAATAAGTATATATTTTTCGAAAGGGCTTAGATCTCTTTTGTTACTGTCAATTGATGCTATAAAGCCTACTGACTGTCAATCAGAGAGATTCCGGGTGAGATAAAGTATGATCCTCGTTACATGCCATTTTTCAAGGATTGCGTTGGTGTCATTGACGGTACACATGTTGATGCAAGGATACCCGTAGAAGATCAAGTACGATACATAGGACGTCATGGCACGACGACCCAAAATGTAATGACAGTCTGTGATTTTAACATATGCGTTACATTTGCCCTCGCTGGATGGGAAGGATCTGCTCATGACAGTCGCATCTTTGCACGAGCATTGGCCGACGATAGATTGCACTTTCTGCATCCCCCACAAGGTATCCTAATCAATATGTTTACATTCATTCCAATTGTTTGTATTTCATAATGTTTACCTGCTTAACAAACCAAATAAATGCATGTAAATATTATTTAGTGGATGTTGGTTACCCGTTAAAGATGGGTTATCTGAAGCCGTATCCAGAAACAAGATATCACTTGGCTGACTTTGCCCGTGGGAGTCGGCCTGTACATGGAAGGCAAGAACATTTCAATAAGGCGCATTCATCTCTTCGCAGTGTGATCGAGCGAACGTTTGGAGTGTGGAAAAAGAAGTGGCACATTTTGAGCAAAATGTCACAGTACAACTTCAAGAAACAACGTTCCATTGTGCTAGCGACAATGACCCTACATAACTTCATTCGGAGACATCCTTCTCGCTGGGACCCTGAGTTTAATGCTTGTGATGCTGATGAGTCTTCTTTCGTTCCCTCAGAGGCTGAGGAACCTGCGGCAGAGGATGAAATTGAAAGCGATATGCGTGATGATGCTGGAGAAGAACATATGTCTACAGTACGAGATAACATTGCCGAAGAGATATACAACGCGCGCAGGTAAAAATTCGATCCAACGCTTACTAAAAATTTAAAGAGTTAAAAATATCAAAAGTTTGATTTATATCAATTTATTTTCGAACAGGTGATCGAAAGGATTGGAAAAATGAGTCGCCGGATGTTGCAAGACCTTTTTTTTCTATTGCTACAACTATGTAAAAGACACATGTTATCAGTTATTTTTAAATATTTATATATTTTCGTTTTTTTAAAAAACAGCTTTCAAAAGTTGTTTCTCCAAACAGTTAAAAAAAGAAAATCGCTCTTCAAAACGCACTTCTGCACATAACACTCAAACACTCTGCAGCTTTTCAAAACTGCTTCCCAGAAATCTATTTCAAAACAGCCCTATCCGGGCAGCAGCTTTTCAATCCGCCAGAGCTGTCCCAAACGAGCAATTTTTAGGTACACGCGGGTACATAGAGGTAGGTGCAATGCATTTTTAGGCATCGGATTTGAGATCCGACCGCTAGCATTAAAGAGAGAAAAAAACATTTAAAAATAATCAGAAGTTTTTGTTAATCGGACGGCTCGCAATGCATCGCGGGCACCATTCTCCACATACCCGCGTGTATACCCAAAATCTCTCCGGCTGCAATTGCGCTCTCAAAAAAGTACGGATGGTGGAAGTCACTATTTTTATTACTGTTGACTCATGGACTCGGTTTCCAAAACCCCATTCATTAGCTGATAATATCGAGCGAGAACGAAAGAAAGAAGGGTTTAGCGGTGTGATTTGATGGAATCTGCCGGTGCCGCGAGAACGCCGTGGATCTTAGCACTGCTGCTTGTCTTGGTGGCGTCGTGCATTCCGGTGGTGAAAGGAGCATCGGAACCGGCGAGTGGTGGGAGGCGGCGATCGCTGCTGGGATTCCGAGAGACGCTGGGTAACGCTTCCTTCCAGTGCTCTCCCTCCGGCCCCTGCATCCCCTGTCAGTACTCTGAAAAGGTATTGAATATGTGTTTTGGATTCGTTTTCTGTGCGTCTCCCTTGATTGGTAATTAGGGCAGGAACGCCGGCTTAGCTGATTGGATTCAGACTTTCCGCGCTGGGTTTTACGGCTAGTAAGATGTGAACTGTTTGGTGATTCTTCTAGTTAGTGTGTGGATATATAAGGAACCAATGTGTAGGTTTTGATTGTCACTTCAATAGACTGCGGTTGGCCTCATTTGTGTGAAGGATTCTTGTACCCTGATGATGTTTTTTTAGTGAAAATTAGAGTAGTGGTTCTAAACCCAAATAACTGATCCTTGTGTGATTCCTTTAATTCCAAGAACCGTTGAACAAAATGAATTGATCAATGTGTTCTTCTTGTGAGAAGAATAAAATGCTGAAGGGTTTCAGATAGATAAGAATAAGTGGATGAAGAGCAAAAGGAAATCAAGGCCCTGTTTGGCTTTCCAATGACACTCCACTGCAGTTTCCCATCAAATGCCACCACTCCCTCGTTTCCCACTGTGGAGGCCTAGGTGCGGCTAAAATCCGTGTGAAATCTGTGTTAGCAATTTTTCATTGGGCGTGTTGAGATTAGTTCTAGTTATTTTGATATATTCTTTTTTTTTTATCTTGGATATGAGAATATGTTTTATGAGGAAGCTAAAAGAAATGCATAGGGGTTAATAAAAAAACTCTGCAATTGCAAATTTTGGTAAACTTTATATGGTGGAAATTAAGAAGAAAAAGAATTATAAATAGATAGAAAATGGATTTCAAGAAACCTTGACCAAACTAGTGTGCAAAGAAGTGATTCAAGAAGGATTTTGTAAAGAGGAGAAAAAATGGATCATATTGAGTATCTTTTGTTAATATGCAAAAGGAAAAGTATGTTACTTTTGGAAACAAAGCATAAAAATAGAACTTCAACTCCGAAAATTCTATAATCGAGCACCAACAAATCAATTTGATAGGGATTGTGGAAAGGAGTCTTAAAGCTACGTTGCAATTATTAAAAATATCTATGATTTGGTGATTAATATGAACATGTGTAAACTAACTGATAAATTTTCATTTGGAGAATATCATGGTGATCTAAAAGAAAGTTTTAAGATATGGTAATAAGTGACTATTACATATGCATGAAACAAACAAGGCAGTGGCAACCAAGTTAAATATGAAAAAAAATGTGATAAAATTTTAAAAGTTTAGCATAGTGCAAGATGTCATAAAAAAATCAGTAGCAACAAAGTTAATTTTGTCAAAAAAAGAATGCTAACATAAATCTGATAGAATTTAAAAGATTGATTTTGTTTGTAGGAGTAGCACTATGGAAGATGTGGTTACTGAGAAGATATGGTCAGGGAATATTTAACTGGGTGATTTTATGAGTTATAACAGTAGGCAGGAGATAACCAGGGTAGAGTTATTTAAGAATGAAATAAAAAATCAAATGATGCAGGTCCATATATACATGAAATTAAGTCCCATTTTTCAACATTTAGTAGAAATAATTTGCAAAATATTGTCTCATATATCCACCCAAATGTCTTAAATAATATGATTTTGTTTCTCTCTCTCTTTGGTGTTATGTAGCTTGTATTATTCGATTCTCTGACATATATTTTAATTTTGTATATTAGAATGATGAGCAGTATCGATGCAGTGAGACTGGATATCGCTTGCCCTTCAAGTGCGTAGAAACTCAAGATGGTTCTAAAGAGGAATCCAAAAGTAAAACCCAAAGGAAGCTCCACTTTCAAGCAAGCAGCATGGCTGGTTCAGTAATTCAAAAACAACTTATTTTTGCTATAAGCAATTACAAGTTCAGAAAACTTATGGATGATTCATTTGCATCAGAAAGCGAGAAACAGAATTATATTACTAATAGGAGTTGCGTGCCAGGAGATGGTGAAGAAAAATTGTCTGTTCTTGGTTTTGAGGTACGAAATTTGGCTCTCCATCTAATCTTAAGTGTATATGCCTATACTTTTACGTTTAGATCAGCTATGGTGTAGTTATTTAACCTGGTATATTTGTGGAATTAAGGTTTTCGTTTATTTTTTGTTGTTCAAGTTTTTTTTATATCTACTTTCATTCCATCATGTTTATTATGCTTCATAGATTATGATGTATATTTTTGTAAATAAGAGTGAATTATCATATAAATGAAAAGCATTTACCCTGGAGAAAATTAAAGAGAACCACATGACAACATCACAGAGGACAACATGACCAAACAACCAACAGATAACTTTGGTATATGTTTTGTCCAGCCTAAAATATTCAACTCAGAGATTATTTCAGTTGGTATGTGACAAGTAGATATTGACATAATTGTCATCTTTTGAATTATAAGGCACCTTTGGTATCAACTATCATTAGTTGAACCATATAATGCCATCAGGAAAGAAATTTGATCCGGTAATGTGTCGTCAAAAGAGAGAAGAATCATGGGCATTAGATGGTTTTTGAAAGTCAATTTGGATACAAAAATGTATACCATTATCGGAGTTATTTTGGATTTTTAGCGTGCAAACATTTATTACAATTGGTTGTATGACCTTATATGGCCATATTTTCGTAATGATTAATTTCTTAGGAAATCTCCTAAAAAAGTATTTAGGGTCTGTTTGTTTGGACATAGTTGAGGTTTTAGAATTAAAATTGGAGATCATTTTTTATTTAGAGTGGACCTATAATTCCAATTACAAAGCCCTATTTTCATCCAACCTAGGGAACCCTTAAGGTTTTAGTTGGGCTTAACCTCATTTTTAATTTCATATATCTCAAATTCACAATCTTAATGGACTTAATATTGTTCATGTAATTAAAATTGACATATATAAATACACACACAATATGTTCATGTATATACAAGCACATATACATGTATATGCATGTTCATGTGTCTATATATATGCACATGTATATAGTAAAAAAACAAAATAATTAAATTAAAATCAAATTTTTTATTGTTTTAATGAAAAAAGATACTTAAATTTGAAGCACATTTTGTTACCATAATAAACAGACACCGCTAGTTCCTTTTATGAGTCACAAAATTTCTTTTCGAAAAGACACGCAAAAATCTTTTGTTTATTTTAGAAAAGCATACTCCTATCACAATATGTAGAACGATCTGCTAAGTTTAAGTGTATCTACAGACAAAGTGTAATAGGCTATTTTGCACCGACACTGACACGCGACACGCGATACGACACGACACGCGATACGACACGACACGACTCGCGGCTCATAAATTCTAAAAAAATATCATATTTCGACACGCTGGGACACGCATATTAAATATTTATTTTTTTATAAAAATGAAAATCCTAAGACATTTAATAAAAAATTAAAAATGAACAAATAACAAATATTCAAATAAACCAAGACATGTTTAAATATTACTAATCAAATATTCAAATGCAAAACTTAACAAAATGTAAAAAAAATGATAGAACATTAACACATTACCTCTTCTTATAGTTTTTTCACCTCAAATAGATCACTTATTAAGACTTTTACACACTTTTCAATTCTTTTTCCACCAATGATTAACAAATGTGCTTTCATTTTTTTATATGTACTTACAAAACTTTTTTCACAAAAATTGCACTTCCAAGACAATTGCCTCACGTCTCACCGTGAGTAGCTAGCTTTAGGGACATGCGTGTCCGATTCAGAGGGGCATGCGTATCCGAGTGAGAGGGACACGCGTGTCCGATTGAGTGGGACACGCGAGTTCCGCGTGAGCCAGCGCGTCGGACTTCCGACACGAGTGTCAGAGAGTGTCGAAGAGTCGGACGAGTGTCGGAGAGTCCGACACCGACACGCTGAGCATTTTGAAGTGTCAGTGCTTCATAGGTAATAGGTGTATCCGCCGAGTATCAGGTACGTATCGATATCAGATACATATCTTGTATGATAGGTATCCGCGGAGTATTGGGTGCGTGACCCTCAAGCAAGCACTAGTGTTTCATAGATAATAAGTTACCTATGAATATTCTCATGCCGTTCATTAACTAATGGATGATGGACTGATATAAATATAATTAGAATTGTAAAATACTTGTATGTGTTTTAAATGAATACATTATAGGAAATTCCATGAGTATGGGATGATGAAGGATAATTGCAATTTATATTTATTAGATTTCATAAATTTTAGTTTTAAATCGTTTAGATATAAAAAGTTCTTATGAATTATGTACTTGTGGATTTTGTTTTGAATTTCTCATTTTGTTGATAGAAATTATTATGAATATACATCTATGGGTATGTTGCATTGTTGATATATTTTGAATTTCCAATGTTATTCCTTTTATTACCTCAAATTGATACATAACCAAAAACAAAATCAATATATGTTTGATTCATGTGATGCGGAATGGAGACACAAACCCATGGTGGAGAATGAGTTTTGGCCCCGTTTGGGGCCAATTGGCTACCTGACATATTTACATCTTTGGATCGATGATCCGACTCCACGGATGCATCCGACTCGTCATTTACCTGCGATTTCATATATTACTTTATTGTTTTTATTGTAATTGAGCCATCCGCATACACGACCAATCATAGTCGTTGATGTTGGGTGCCCTAATTATGTTTTATTATAAATAAAACGCATGAAAGCTGCTTAGAGGCTATTGCAAAATTTGGAGAAAGACTATTCCCGGATTCCAGCGATCACTGCACGATGTCAATTCCGTGGAACTGTAGGTGAGGACTCCTAGGCCTTCTCCTGCTCCCCAAAGGTAACCCCTACCCCAAGCCACCTTCTTCCGCCGTCAAACCGTCTCTCCCACATCCCTCCAAAACAGACACCCGCCCAACCCGAACAGCAGCAGCCAGGTTTCCTCCTTCCGCCTCCCCATTTACTGTTCCTGTTGTGGCAACTCCTACATCCCGCTGATTCCTGTTGCCGCAAGTGCTACTTGTTGAAAAAGCTCAAAGCTTGTATGTATTGCTTCTATATGAAAATACAAGGAGAGAATACAAATATATAGAGGAGAAAAGGAGAGAAGAAATCCTATACAAGATGTGGGACTAAAAGGAGAAGAAGAAAAGAGGAGAAAAAACAAGGGCCCAAAATGGGCCCATTTACATGGGCTTTTCTAACACTCCCCCGCAAGCTGGAGCGTACAAATCGTATGCACCAAGCTTGGATAAGCACTGATAGAAGAGCGTACTGGGAAGAGTTTTAGTGAGCACATCCGCAACTTGTTCTGTCCCGGGAACATTCTTCAAGTCAATCTTCTTCATTTGAACCTTTTCTCTAATGAAGTGACAGTCAACTTCAATATGTTTAGTTCTCTCGTGGAATATCGGGTTCTTGGCAATATGTATTGCCGCTTGGCTATCACAAAGGAGAAGCGCTGGGGAAGGAAGTCGTACACCAAGATCGGTAAGAAGATTCTCCAGCCATGTTAGTTCAGATACTACATACGCCATTGCCCGGTATTCAGCCTCAGCAGATGATCGAGCTACAACGGCTTGTTTCTTGCTCCGCCATGTAATCAAATGTCCTCCAAAATATGTGCAAAACCCACTGGTTGACCGTCGGTCATCAAGAGAACCAGCGTAATCAGCATCCGAGTAAGCTATCAATGTAGGGGCTGAAGATGAGGTCTTGTAGACCAATCCTTGACCAGGGGCCGTTTTGAGGTATCTGAGAATGCGTTCAACGGCGTGAAGATGAGATTTTCGGGGAGAATGCATATACCGGCTGACAATACCAACGACAAAGGATATGTCCGGTCTAGTTACCGTGAGGTAGATCAATTTTCCAACTAGTCGACGATAGTATTCAGGATTCTCAAGTAAGAGATCTGAGTCGGAAGCCTGAGCACATAACTTGTGATTCACATCCATTGGGGTATTGATCGGCTTACACCCCGAATAACCTGCATCATGAAGAAGGTCGAGACAATACTTCCGCTGGGAGAGGACGAGACCATCTGGCCGTCTAGCTACCTCAAGGCCCAAAAAATACCGGAGGGGTCCCAGATCCTTTGTTTGAAAAACTGTACCGAGATGTTGTTTGACCTCCTGGATTCCCTGTGAGTCATCGCCTGTAATGATGATGTCATCAACATAAACTAACAAAAGAATTGTCCCCGTTGTACGGTGGCGAGTGAACATGGAGAAGTCTGCCGTGCTGCGAGAAAATCCAACCTCCCGAAGAGCTTTGCTGAACCTGTCAAACCAAGCCCGTGGTGATTGTTTGAGGCCATACAGAGCTTTCTGACGACGGCAAACCTGAGACTCCCCCGTGGTCTCAAACCCGGGAGGTTGTTGCATATAGACAGTCTCTTGCAAGTCGTCATTCAAAAAGGCATTCTTAATATCCAGTTGCAGTAAGGGTCACCGGCAATGGACAGCCACCGAGATAAGAACACGAACGGTGTTGAGTTTGGACACCGGGGAAAAGGTTTCCTCATAGTCTAGCCCGGATTGTTGAGTGAAGCCGCGGGCGACGAGCCGCGCCTTGAGACGGTCAATCGTCCCATCAGCGGCGTGTTTGATGACGAAAACCCACTTACACCAAACCAGTTTCTGACCCGGGGGAAGCGGAGCGAGAGTTCAGGTCTGGTTGGCCCAGAGGGCCGCCATTTCCTCCTCCATGGCAGCCTTCCAGCCGGGATGTTCCAGCGCCTCCTGCACAGTGTTAGGAATCGAAATAGAGGAAAGAGAAGTGGCAAAGGTGTGTAGGTGAGGGGAAAGACGATGCAAGGAGACATAATTTGCCATAGGATGAGCGGTGGAGGGAGATACCTGATCAGCAGAGCGCGGGGTAGCCGTGGAAGAGGCCGACTGCAGAGGGGCAGCGGAGCAGGGGGGAAGGCGCCGAGGGTAAACTTGGATAACGGGCGGCCTGGAGGGAGCAGGTGGAGGGAAAGAAGAGGGAGCAGGTGGAGAAGGAGCAGGTGGAGAGGAAGAAGGACGTAGGGAAACAGGCGCAGTAGTAGGGATGACATGCCGGGGTAGACGGAGCGGTGGAGATGGCGGCGTGGAGGAAGGAGTAGGGGAGAAGAATGGTTGATCTTCCCAAAAAGTAACATCGGCGGAGACGATGACCTTCCGAGTACCCGGAGAGTAGTAGAGGTAACCCTTTTGGGTGCGAGAGTAGCCGACAAAGATGGATTTGGCGGCCCGGGGGTCCAACTTATCGGAAGAGGGACCCGGGAGATGAACAAAGCAGGTGCAGCCAAAGACCCGTGGTGTAAGAGGGAAAGCCGGAGTGGAGGGGAAGAGGAGACTGAATGGGATGACAAAGTTGAGAACCGAGGAAGAGAGACGGTTTATGAGGAAGCAGGCAGTGGAAACCGCAAAATTTCAGTAATATTTGGGAACCTGCATTTGGATCATGAGAGAGCGGGCAACGTCGAGCAGGTGGCGGTTCTTCCGTTCGGCAACCCCATTTTGTTGGGGGGGTATAGGGACAGGAGGTGTGATGAAGAATACCGAACTCAGCACAGATGGTGGCAAATTCATGGCCGGTGTATTCGCGAGCGTTATCGGTGCGCACGGTTTTAAGAGTGGTGGCGAATTGCGTGCGAGTTTCTTGGATGAAGGCGCGAAATATGCGAGGGAGCTCGGAGCGGTCCCGAAGGAGTAAAGCCATGTTGTGCGAGAGTAATCATCAATAAAGGTGAGAAAATAACGGTAACCAGAATTACTGGTAACTTTAAAAGGTCCCCAGATATCGGAATGAGTAAATCAAAGGGAGCAACGCTCCGAGTACAATGAGCAGGAAAAGAAGCACGCGACTGCTTGCCGTAAATACAGGAATCACAATGAAAAACAGGTAAAAAAACATCAGGCAGGGCCTTGCGGAGAACAGGAAGAGGGGCTTGGCCAAGTCGACGATGCCAGTCCGCAGCGGAGATAGAAGAGAGAATAGTCGGAGAGGTATCCAGAAGGTAGAGCCCGTTCTGCAGCCGTCCGCTAGCAATGGTAGTCCGCGTCTGCCGATCCTGTATTAAAAAAGGAGTAAATGTGACAGAACAATCCATATCATGAGTGAGACGGCCAACAGAAAGTAAGTTAAACGGAGAGCTCGGAACATAAAGAGCCGAGCGAAGAGAGAGAGAGGGAGCAAGAGAGAGGTCGGCACAGCCGGAGACCGGAGCAGTCGCACCATTAGCGACTGTGATGTACTTCGGATGAGGAGCATCCGAGTACTGGAGAGGCCGCAGCGAGGTGATGTGATGAGTAGCTCCGGAGTCCAAGATCCAACGCGGACCGGAGGAAAGGCAAGTAATACTTGCAGTAGAGGTGGAGGCAACAGAGGCAGGAGGAGGGCTAAGAAGGCCCTGGAGGTGCTGGAGCTGGAGGCGCGCAGACGCAAGGTCGGGACCAGTGGAGGAGGAGCCATCAGCAGCGGCTGCAGTGGGGCGAGGATAACCATGTTTCTTGTAGCAAACAGCATCCGTGTGGCCATCCAGGCCGCAGTATGAGCACTTGGAGCGGGCCCGACCCCCACGCCTCCTTCCGCGAGAGCCGGAACGGCCACCGCGAGCAGAAGGCGGTTGGGGAAGTAAGGGAGGAGGGGCCTGCTGAAGGAGAGCCGGAGAGGAGGGTGCCGGAGGATCCAGAGGTGGTGAAATGTGAAGGAGCATAGAGCAAACATCCGAGAGAGAGGGGGTAGAAGCCGAAGCCAAAACTTGAGCCCGAATGCTCTGAAGGTGAGGTGGGACCCGAGCCATCATCATGACAATGCAGACGGACGCCTTTTGCGCGCGTTGAGCGGCAAGATCAGTGGTAGAAGGCTGATGCTGGATCCAGGCCTCGGCCAGAGTTTTGGCCCGAGCAACAAAAGAGGTCATGTCAGCCGCCCCACCAGCATCAAGGGACTGAAGGTCGGTAATAATGTCATAAAGGTGTTGAAGACTATCCTTGCCAGAGTATAAGGAGTGAAGCTCCTCCCACATGGCTTTGGCGGTCTCATGGTACATGACCATTTGATATGGCTCACCCTCTAGAGAATTAAGGAGCCATGTTTGAACTCGGCCGTCATTGCGTATCCACTCCTCCGTATTGGGAACATGAGGAGCTTGAGTAAGGTGAAGTACAAGGCCCTTGGCCTGAAAAACACGCCGAACAGAGTGGACCCACGGAACAAAGTGTTTCTTCCCAGATAAGGATATAGTGGTGATCCGCAACTCATCGCGAAGATCTGGAAGAGAGGCCGGGCGGTCAGCAAGAGGAGTAACCGCCTGTCCGATAGAGTCAACAGAGGAACCCATGGAGCCAGGGAAGACCGCTGCGAATTGGAGGGGCATTGACCGCGCGGGAAGGATAAAACAGAAGAAGAAGCCGCTGCAGTGAGAACAAACCGCGCGACCAGCAGAGTAAAGACTGCGAGGGGGCGCGCGCGGCTAGAGCAGAGAGGCCGCGAGTAGGAACTCAAGCGGCTAGGAGAGAGAGGCCGCGAGTAGGAGCTCGAGCGGCTAGAGGAGAGAGGCCGCGAGTAGGAACTCGAGCGGCTAGAGGAGAGAGGACGCGAGGTGGAACTCGAGCGGCTAGAGGAGAGAGGCCGCGAGTAGGAACTCGAGCGGCTAGAGGAGAGAGGCCGCGAGTAGGAACTCGAGCGGCTAGAGGAGAGAGGCCGCGAGGAGGAGCTCGAGCGGCTAGGAAAGAGAGACCGCGAGTAGGAACTCGAGCGGCTAGAGGAGAGAGGCCGCGAGTAGGAACTCGAGCGGCTAGAGGAGAGAGGCCGCGAGGTGGAACTCGAGCGGCTAGAGGAGAGAGGCCGCGAGGAGGAATTCGAGCGGCTAGAGGCAGACAGACCGCAAGCGGCAAGCAGACAAACCGCAAGCAGCCAGAAGCAGAGAGAAGTGGGACCCACGAGATAGAGTAGAAGATATAAAAGGGGGCAGAGGGGTGGAGCCACGGGAGGGAGAAAGGAAGAGGAGAGTCAGCGGCTTAAGAGGGAGAAGTCGCTGAGAGAAGAGATGGGCAGGAATAGGCCGCTACCCGGGCGGGTAGATGACGAGGCCGCAGAGGGAGAGCGGATAGGCGGAGAAGCAAAGCCGGGCGGTTAGAAAAGGGCAAACCGCGAGGTCGGACAACCTCCCTCTGATACCATGTTGAAAAAGCTCAAAGCTTGTATGTATTGCTTCTATATAAAAATACAAGGAGAGAATACAAATATATAGAGGAGAAAAGGAGAGAAAAAATCCTATACAAAATGTGGGACTAAAAGGAGAAGAAGAAAAGAGGAGAAAAAATAAGGGCCCAAAATGGGCCCATTTACATGGGCTTTTCTAACACTACTATTCATTCCTATTGCTGCCCTGCTACCGCCAAAGCAAATCTGCCATTGTTTTGCTACCGCCTCCGCCAACTTCCCGATGTCCTCTTACTATCGTCGCCTCCCCCTTGTTGTCATGTTGTCGCCATCCTCTTCAGCCACCTTCCGCCAACCCACGACAAGACTCCCTATAGCCAAATCTAGCCTTCCGCAGCCCGGATCCGCCTCCTTTATAGCCGAAACTACCCTCCCACAGCCCGGATCTGCCTTTGTATGGCCAGATCTACCCTCCCATGGCCCGGATCCGCCTCCATACAGCCGAATCTACCTTCCCACAACTCAGATCCGCCTCCATACAACCGGATCTACCTTCCCACAGCCCAGTCCCATTCCCCATAGCTAGATCCAGCCCAACTAGCCCTTGTTTCCCTTCTGGATCATCTCCATGATGTCGTGCTTCACCGGATCTCTACACCTCAAGCAACCTTCATACTTTTATGAGTTTTGTTGTTGTATGAACTCTTGTTTTCATCATTAAAATATTGTGTTATGATCTTATACTTATTGGGATAAATAGTATTGTAGGATTTTGTTCTAGATTATTTTGTGATTTGCAGGAACTATTCGTCGTGCGCTCTTGTTTTGACCCTCCACACGGAGGAAAACCCTTGCTTGTTCGCCTAAAGAAACTATTTTGTTGTTGCTAAAATTATCTAAATGTGATTTGCTATGAAGCACGGATACTTCCTTGAAGGCAGCCAGTGACGGAATTAGGATTTGAGTGTCGCCCGGGCACAAAATTTTTTAACATACATTTCATTGAATAAATTTCATGCAAATGTAAAGGGTACCTAAAAGGTTGAGTGGGATTAAAAAAACACAGCAATATAAAGCAATCATGACCGAATTTTACTACCGGAGAATCAACAGTCCTATGATGACCAAATTTCACTAGATTCAAAATACCAGCGATTCATACAAATAACAAAGAACTTGATTTTTGTGCTACCCTAAGCAATAAAGTAAAATAATTTCCATAAGACATTCCCAAGATTCGTCCCTTTAAATCTCTGATCTCTAATAACACATGCATGTTAAAGCTGGAAAACACCATAAGATTCTTTCAGTCTACTGTATGGTCTCAATTGTGCAGATACTTCCTAATGCAACTCCAATTAACCTGAGAAATTGTTTAGGAAGTTGTGATGGACATCCCAAGCAACCAGAATTATAACAAAGGCACATAAACCAAGAGAGTTTGTTGACAACCTAGTGTAAGTTTTGCGGAGTAATTTTAGGCAAAGGTCATGAAGGTAATGGCAGAGAACGTCACCTGATATCTATTAGTCTTTCTTCAGTTCCAAACAATGTTTCCTGGTTGTCTCTCCTATTTGAAAAGACAAAAATTCTATCGAAGGCAAAATCTAAATCATCTCCCTGCACATATTTACAAAAAAAACACGGATGAAAAACAAAAGCATGATGCATGTCAATTAAAAACTGATACTAATCCTAGCAGGCCATCAGAAAGTGATTCACTTTAATCCTAGCAGGCAATCAAAAACTGATAATTATCTTGCTGGTGAGGGGACTTTTGGGTTTTTGGAAAGAAATTAGACATTATCCTGTATTGGCCCTGTTGCGTTGAGATTTTTCCTGGAGCTATCGAGTAACTTCTTCCTCATTTCTTGCGGGTTTCCTCCCTAAACGCCATTGCAGGAAAGAGTCACTGGAAAATTTCATTCAACATAAGAAATCAATAATTGGAATTTACCTGTAACCGGGTTAGGGAAAAGTCGGCAGTCTGGAGAGCGTCGGGCGTCGACGCCGCCAAGCGCTAGGCTCCAGATATTGCGGAGACACAAACACAAAGGGATCATGCTATCACACCGAGTCGCCGACGTCGCATAGGAGGTTCGCTCGCCGGCTGCCGCTCGCCGCTCCTGCTCGCCATTCGTCCGCACCTCGCGCAGATTTCGGTAGAAAGGGGAACGGGATCAATACCCTAACACGATTTCACGAAAAACACGGTCGGGCACGTGCCCGACCGTGTCTTCAGGTGGGTCCGCCCGTGAAGGCAGCGTATCCGTACCGTATACGTATCTGGTACCAGTACGTATCCAATACTCGACGGATACACCTATGTAGGCACAGTTGAACTTAGCACATCATTTTACATATTGTAATATGAGTCTATTTTTCTAGAGTAAACAAAAGTTTGTTCTATACTAGGAAGCGTTGGTCCACCTAATTAAGTTGTGTATCTGTACCGAATATGTTTCTGGTACTAATACATTTCTATTACAAGTATGTGTATTGAACGTGTTGATACGACGCAAGTTATTAACAAAACGGCTAACTTGTCTCTAGATTAATCAAAGATTGAAGATGTTGATCTCCAACATTGAAGAAGAAAAAAACTGATGAGTAGACTTAAGTTTAATTTTATATTTTTTGATTAAACATATAAGATGTTAAATTTTGTAATATTTACTTATGCTTAATGTTTGAAAACTTCATGTTATGTTGCATTGATTTGTGGACTTGTACTTCAAGTTATGATTTATATTTGATATTTCAATGTTTTGAGAATTATTTATTGCACCTTATATATATATATATATATATATATATATATATATATATATATATTTGTTATAACGTATCATGACGTACCCGTATCCTTGTTTTTAAAATTGTCGTACCGTCGTACGGGTACGTATCGTACCCGGTACCCGTACCCGTGCTTCCTAGGTGATTTGCTTATTTATTGCTTAATTTGATCCGCCGCCTATCAATTTGTCATGCGTCATTATGTAACACTCCAAATTACAACTGCATTTTACAGGTCTAGTCGAGCCCCACATTATGCAACTTATACAAAAAAGGATAAATTGTTAGCCAACCATCTCAGAGTGCGCAAAAGACAACTAAAGTGGAAGTTATTAAATGAAGGCAAAATGTTAAAATAGTTCCTAAACTTTACCTAAGATTTGATATCAGACCCAATACTTTTTTTATTTATTTCAGTTCCCAAACTTTTTAATATGCATGAAATAAGACCTTCGATGACATTTTGTTATAAATTAACCGAAAAGCTACCCCACTCTGGGACAGCTCCTTCCATCGTCTTCCAGCTGCCTTCTTCCGAGCTCGCCGCCCGCATGGCGGCCTCTAAAATCTTTGCATCCATCCCCTCCGTTAACAAGCTAGCTCTGTTCCAGCTTTGCCAATAAACTGTGCCCTCGATTTTGAGTGAGCGAGTATCATTGGGAAGTACGGGAAGAGGTGCATGATTGTGAGTAGGGGAAAGCATGTGTTTTGCTGCAGGGGAGGGGATGTGGAGGTTTGGTGCAAAGCAGCAATAGTGGCTGCGCCAGAGTTTGATCGGAGGAAAGTGATGGGGAGGAAAGTGATGGGGGATGGAAGACATGGGTGTTGAATGTCAGAAAGTGCCGGGAAGGAGGGGAAGGGGTGCAGGATTGAGAGCAGGGGAAGGCATGTGTTTTGCAGAAGGGGGGGGTGGGGATGCGGAGGTTCCAGCAAAGCAGAGTGTTGGCTTCTATCACAGACTCTCTGTCATCGCTTCTTTGAAATATCCAGGAAATCCATCATTTCGTGGCGCAAAAAGGACTAGCGAAGGTTCTAGGATTGAGAAGGTCGGTCGGAGGAATCGACGAAGAATCCAGGAAAGAGCGAAGGAAAAGGGAAGCATGACGAGAATTAGAGACTTGAGATGTTAGAATGCGCTAAATCAATGGTTGTCGGAGCAGCTACAATTGCTTCAGCGGGAGCAGATGTCGGTATTGGAAACGTTTTTACTTTTTTGATTCATTCCGTAGCGCGAAATCCATAATTGGCTAAACAATCATTTGGTTATGAAATTTTGGGCCTTGCTCTCACCAAAGCTATTGCATCGTTTGCTCTCATTCGTCTTCCGAACGCAAAAAGGACGAAATAGTCGACAACATCGGTGTAGAACTCGGCGCTGACATCAAGGGTGGAGTTTGCGAAGCTAGAGCCGAGCTATCTTGTTGACGGGATGGAGGCAGAGATTTTGGAGGCTGCCATGGGGGTGGCGAACTCGGAAGAAGGCAGTTTGAAGATGATGGAAGGAGCTGTCACAGAGTGGGGTAGCTTTTCCGTTTATTTATAACAGAATGTTATCGAAGGACTGAAATCAAACAATAAAAGTATTGGGACTACTGTCAAATCTTGGGTAAAATTTAGGGACTATTTTAACATTTTTCCTAAAATTAAAGTACTAGTTACCCATGTCCACATCTAACAGCCCATGTGCAGTACACTGTTTAATATGCAAACTACATACACAATACTGTTCATTACATACATACAACTGTTCATTGCATACATACAACTGTTCATTATATACATACAACTGTTCATTACATATTGTTAGAGAAGCCCAATTTAGGGCCCATCTAGTGGTCCAATTTTTCCCTCTTTTTCCTCATTGTATTAGTCCCACATGTTAGATTGGGATTTCTCCTCTTTCTTCTGTCCTATATAAATGTATTCATACTTGTAACTATCAATTCAAGAAGTATATACAAGGTTTTGGCCTCTCTTTACATGGTATCAGAGCCAACCGGTCTACTCCTTGTATTTGTTTTCGGTCTACTGTTCGCGGTCTCTCGCTTCTGTCCGGCCGGACTTGCTTGTTCGGCCTGTCCTCCTGGAAACCGCGCAGCCTTTCCTCTTCCCTCTTAGCCGCCGTATCGTGTGGCATGTCTCCTTCTAACCGCTCTCTCTACTTTGTCTCCTCGTGGCTTGCACTTCCCCTCCTCCTCCTCTCTCTCTTTTATAAACTCTCACGTGGAGCCTACCTTCTCTTGTATCTGTCCGCGCGGTCTTCCTCCCTATCCGCGCGGCCTATTTTTCTCTCCTTCCCGCCTTCCGTAACTTTTCTACTCGTCACGGTCTCCCGCTGTCTCTGACCGAGCGGTCTCTCTTGTTACCTGCCCCCCCCCTCCCCCTCTCTTCCCGGCTTACCCTCTTCCCGCTGGTCGCGACTTCTCTCGCGTTACCGCGGTTTCTCCTCTAGCCGAGTGTCCGCATTTAGGTCGTGGCACTTCTACTTGTCGCTGGTGGCCTCACCTTGACCGTGCGGACTCCCTATCTTGTCTCTACATCGGCTAGACTTGTCTTGTCATTAGCGGTCTCTTCTTTTCTTGCATGCCGCATCCTGGTCGCGACTCTCCTTGTCACTGGTGTGTCTGCTGAGACCGTGCGGCTTTTGTTTCTCCCGCTCCTTATCTCTTTATTCGGCCTCCCTCTAGCCGTCCGCCTTGCTGTTTTAGCCGCCCGACTTGCTATTTTAACTGTCCGGCTTTCTGTTTTAGCCGCATGGCCTTCTCTGCCCTGCCGAGCGCCTTCTCCTGCTAGCCGCCCGACCTCCTCCTGCTAGCTGCCCGACCTTCTCCCTGCTCGCCTGGTCTCCTCCTTACTCGCCGCCCGGTATTCCTCCCTGCTAGCCGTCTGGTCTCTTCTGATAATTGCATGGCTTCTGATGATTCCGCTGTCACCTCTGCTCCTCCAGCCCGTGCGGCTACCACGGCTTCCGAACTCCGCGATGAGCTCCGGATTACTACCATTTCACTGACTGGGAAACGGAACTTCGTTGAATGGGTTCACTCGGTTCGACGTGTCTTGCAGATCAAGGGTCTTCTTCACCACTTCACCCGAGCGACTCCCGATGCTCCCTCCGATGTCTAGCTTCGCGATGATGTTCGGGTCCAGTCCTGGCTCCTCAATTCTATGGATACTGAGCCTTACAGGATGGTCATGTATCATGACACGGTCAAGGCCATGTGGGAGGAACTATACTCTTTTTACTCGGGGCACAACAGTCTTCAACATCTATATGATATTTTCTCCGACCTTCAGAACCTCACTTCAGGTGCTCCCGGTGATATGATATCTTTTGTTGCCCAAGACAAGACCCTGGCCGAGGCTTGGATTCAACATCAGCCTCCAACCACTGATCTCGCTACTCAACGGGCCCAGAAAGAGGTTGTCACCATCGCGATGATGATGTCCCGTGTTCCACCCCACCTGCATAGTGTTCGGGCCCAGATTCTCTCTTCTACGACGACTCCTTCGTTGTCAGATGTCTGCTCCATGCTGCTTAAAGTTACGCCTCCTACTGAGGCTCCTCCAGGATTTGCACCTGCTCTCCTTCAACAGCCTCTCCTTCCAACCCCTCCTCCCGCTCGTGGCTCTTCCACCCGAGGGGGTCGACCTCCATCTCGGAGACGAGGACGTGGGGGTCGTTCTTCTATGAAATGCACCTACTGTGACCGGGATGGTCATCTCGAGGCTACTTGTTACCGCAAGCATGGATCTACCTCCCCACCTTGCGGCTACTTCCTCTACTACTTCTGCTCCCACTGGGGCTTCTACTCTGGATTTGACGTCTAACTACTCGCCAACATATCGATGAGCTCCGCACCCAACTCCAACAGCTACAGGGTGTCCTCGGCCACTCCTCCGGCTCGGTTGCGTCCTTTCTGCGGAAGGTATAACATGTCTCTCTCATAGCCCCCGCTGGATCGTTGATTCTGGCGATACACACCATATTACCTCCCAGAAGCCTTCCCAGTATCTCCAGACGGCTCATCCTTCGCATATCGCTGTGGCCAATGGTGACACCTTACCGGTCTCTGGCGCCGCCGCTCTCCAACTTACCCCGGCTCTTTCTCTCTCCTCGGTTCTTCATGTTCCGGGGTCGCCCTTCAATTTACTCTTTGTTAGTCGCCTAACACATGAACTTGATTGTTGCATAACATTTTCTCCTTCCTCTTTTCTTATGCAGGATCGCCCCACCCGGAGTATCATTGGTGAGGGGCAGCTGGTGAATTGGCTCTACATCTTGGATATACCATCCACTCTTCTCTCTGTTGTCTCCGCCGTCGACTGGCATCGCCGTCTTGACCATGCTCCTCTTCTGATCCTCAAGCGAGCTCTTTCTCATGTTCCTCTACGGGAGTTCTCTTGTGAATCTTGTATCTACGATAAACAACATCGTTCTTCCTTCTCCCTGCATGTACTAGGAGTAGTACTCATTTATCTCTAGTTCACTCTGATGTATGAGGTCCCTATAAAGTCCCCAGTATCTTTGGATTCCGCTATTTTGTCATGTTTATTGATGACTACTCGCGTGTTACATGGCTATATTTACTGCATGATTGTACTGAACTTACCTCTGTGTTTTGTGTCTTTTTAACTGAAATGCGTACGCAGTTTGCCACCCCTCTCAAAGTCATTCGCACTGATAACGTTCGCGAGTATACTAGTCGCACCTTCTCCACTCTTTGCACCGAATTTGGCGTCATCCATCAAACTTCGTGTGCGTACACCCCTCAACAAAATGAGATGGCTGAACGGAAAAATCATCACCTTCTTGATGTTGCTCGGTCCCTTATGTTTCAAATGCAGGTTTCGGTCGACTATTGGAATTTTGCTGTCTCCACAACATGTCATCTCATCAACCGCCTACCCTCTTCTGTTCTTGACTTTGCCATACCTATTCAACTTCTCTATCCTTCCGTGAATCCCACCTCTCTCACCCCGCTCGTCTTCGGATGTGTTTGTTATGTTCATCTTCTTGGCTCACCTTCCGACAAACTTGCTCCTCGGGCGGCCAAATATATGTTTGTTGGCTACTCTCGTACTCAGAAGGGGTATGTTTGCTACTCTCTTTCTGATGACAAGTTGGTCGTCTCGGCGGATGTCACGTTTTGCGAAGATCAGCCCTTCCACTTACCTTCACCCTCTTCGACTTCCTCTCCTCTTCCCCGGCCTGCTATACCTATCACTTCCTCTTCTCTGTCATCTCCAACCACCTCTCTCCCTGACCCCCTCGGGTTCCTCCACCCCTTATCCTTGTCTACACCCGTCGATTCAAGGATGCTTCCCTGCACCAGCTACCACCCCACAGCGACACCCCGACAACGACAGATCCAGCTCCCGCCTTTACAGCTCATCCCTTGGCCAACTATGTTTCTCTCCATCGGCCGAGTCCACCTCTCTACACCTTTGCCACCTCTCGTTCCTCTATCTTTATTCCTAACACTGTGCAGGAGGCGCTGCAACACTTGGGGTTGCGGGTGGCCATGGAAGATGAAATGCGGGCTCTCTGGGCTAACCAGACTTGGGATCTGGTTCCTCTTCCCGCGGGACAGCACTGTGTGAGCTTCAAGTGTGTCTTTGTTGTTAAACATGCGACGGATGGTACCGTGGAGCGACTCAAGGCCCGCCTCGTCGCCCGAGGTTTTACTCAGCAACAGGGTTTGGACTATGAGGAAACCTTCTCTCTGATGGCCAAATTGAACATCGTCCGCGTTCTTCTCTCCTTGGCAGTTCATCGACATTGGCCCCTTTATCAGCTGGATGTTAAGAACGCCTTCCTCAACGGCGATCTGCAGGAGACTGTTTACATGTACCAACCTCTCGTGTTTGAGACCACGGGTGAGTCTCGGGTTTGTCTTCTTCGGAAGTTTATTTATGGTCTCAAACAGTCCCTGCGGGCTTGGTTTGAAAAATTCAGCAAGGTTGTATGTGATATTGGCTTATTCGGAGCTCGGCTGATTTCTCTCTCTTCACCCGACACCGAGCAAGCGGAACTGTGATCCTACTTGTCTATGTTGATGATATCCTCATTACTGACGACGATACTACAGGGATACAATATATCAAGGAACAGTTAAACTCTGCCTTTCAGACCAAAGACCTTGTCAACCTTCGATACTTTCTTGGCCTTGAGGTTGCTCGACGCCCCGATGGTCTTGTGTTATCACAAAGGAAGTATTGTATGGATCTTCTTCATGATGCCGACTATTTTGGATGCAAACCTGCGGATACTCCTATGGTCGCTAATCACAAGCTCTCAGCACACAACTCTGACTTCGATGAGCTGCTTACAAATCCATAATAATATAGACGCTTGGTTGGGTAGCTGATCTATGATCTATCTCACGGTTACTTGCCCCAACATCTCTTTTGTTGTAGGAGTCGTGAGTCGTTTTATGCATACTCCCTGGACATCTCATCTTCAGGCTGTTGAGCGCATTCTTCGATATCTCAAGACCGCTCCAGGACAAGGGCTGGTGTACAAGTCATCCACATCTCTCTCTTGTCGCGTACTCTGACGCTGACTATGCTGGATCCATTGATGATAGGCGCTCCACAACGAGTTTTTGTACCTACTTTGGAGGACATCTCATAACTTGGCGTAGCAAGAAACAAACTGTGGTTGATCGCTCTTCTGCTGAAGTCGAGTACCGGGCTATGGCCGCTGTCGTTTCTGAGTTAACTTAGCTTGAGGGCCTTCTGAGTGACTTAGGTGTTCGTCTCTCATCACCGGCGACCCTATTCTGTGACAACCAAGCCGTCATACATATTGCCAAGAATTCGGTCTTTCACGAACGCACAAAGCATATTGAAGTTGACTGTCATTTTATCCGGTAAAAAGTACAGTCAAAGAAGATAGAGTTGGAGCATGTTCCTGCTACAAACCAAGTTGCTGACATCTTGACTAAAGCTCTCTCCCGGCCGCTATACTATCAGTTTTTATCCAAGCTTCGTGCCTACGACTTGTACGCTCCAGCTTGCGGGGGAGTGTTAGAGAAGTCCAGTTTAGGGCCCATCTAGTGGCCCAATTTTCCCCTCTTTTTCCTCAATTGTATTAGTCCCACATGTTAGATTGGGATTTCTCCTCTTTCTTCTTTCCTATATAAATGTATTCATACTTGAAACTATCAATTCAAGAAATATATACAAGGTTTTGGCCTCTCTTTACACATATATACAAGTGTTCATTACATACGTGCAAGTGTTCATTACATACATACAAGTGTTCATTACTGTATACAAGTGTTCATTACATACATACAAGTGTTCATTACTGTATACAATTGTTCATTACATACATACAGCTGTTCATTATATACATTCAACTGTTCATTACATACATACATACAACTGTTCATTACATACAACATTACAATACATTAGGGCACGCAAATCCAATACATCACATGTAACAATATATACATATCAATATAAAACGGTAAGTAAAGATAATAAAACTATAACATCCAGCTTTGTTTCTTATTTGGCAGTGAGCAGCTCAAGCGCGCTCAAGTCCTTGCAACCAAACATAAGTAAGCGAAAAGTGAGGGTTAGTCGTAGCTGACCAAAAACTGTGTAACGGTCTTTATCCTTGTGGGCATCCTAGCAGATCCCGAGGAGCACAAATCTCAGCAGATCAGCATGTCGCAATAAATATAATAAAGTGATAAACAGACAAACATGCTGAGGTGTCTCAAGCATCAAGCATGTCTTCTCTATATTGAGCAACAAGTAAAGGAGGTTTACTATGCATATATAATCTAGATAATGAATGTATTATGCATGCACTCTACATGTAGTAGCGGACTATTATGTCCTACACTACCACAATCATAGTAAGCAACCAACATTCATCGCACACAAGGCGATGCCCAACAAGATACGCTAAGGTCATACTAATAGTACATATTATACGACTCAAGTCACGACATTAATGCACATTGGCGCTCTCTCGCTAAGTAAACAACGTGTCCTACCTACAAATACTTTTCATGTCAAACTACGAAGTTGCGGGTGCGGCAAAGTACACCTACATCAAACCTATGCCTGTTCTCAAGTAGGGATTGTCGCCCTTGAGCCAATCATCAACTCCAAACAAACAATGTGCACTCATGGCACCTATAACCTAGGGTATACAACCCCAAAAAACCGTCTGAGCATTTGCCGGTCCGAACAATTACGCTTCACACAGCCTCTCCCATGATCAATCAACATACAAGACGATTTACCTCATGCTGAACTGCATGGTGCGGATTTGGTTCAGCTTCTGCCCGTTGCTTAGTCCACCGTGGAATCGGTCACTTACCAAAAAAGTTTGTTTCCTACCAAACTACATTATCCAGGTGTAGCTTTACCTTAGCCTGTTCCAGTTAATCAAAAACTCTAAATATGTTTACAAGAAAGCGCATTCTTAATCAAACATACGGTGCACCTAGTTCATGACAACAGAGCATAGGTTCTCTGACTATTAATCAATAATCGTATCCTCTCAACCCAAAATCAATCATGTCTTGGTTGGTATCTCATTGTTTGTATTCACAAATCACATCACATTTATTGCATGATCATCATCGATCGCATTCACATCTTAACCCAACTCAATCATGTTTAGGTTGGTATCTTACCGTTTGTAGTCACAAATTGTGTTGCATTCATCAACGTGTCATATATCTAGTCCATCACAATATGACAGGTTTCATGATCATTATCCATTGACTGTATCCAACGTGATCTTAGCGGATCTACTCTAAGATTCACTACATCATAATCTATGATGGTGGCCCATTGCTATTTGGAATTACATGATCATGATATTCGACCCATAATTTCTATCATCACGTATCACCACTATCCGCTACGGATCAATCCCAAAACGACGTTATTATTCTTGATCATCACACATGTTCACCTACGATGGGGCCACCCACCATTTCATGAGCATCCTATGGTGAGTTGGATTCACCTCTCAAAATCACCATATGTATTCAATATTCTCATGATATTAAGTCTATCAATACCAAATCCACATTAATTTCCCGTCATAGTAACATTTCACAAATATGGATCCATCTAGTAATGGACTCACTAATGAAGACATAATCTATATTCACCACATTCATCGTGCATTTAAGTTCCTCTATGGGGACTCGTACCAAATTGGCAAAACCCCTCAAATCCCTAAGCACTTTGGCACGACTATGAGTGTTTTCCGAATCTCATTCCCCAAGCGAACACAACGATGAGCAATACAGATAATTATCTGTTAGCGCAAACAATCAAGCATCACCGAATCAGGGCAATAACCATAATTAGGCTTCACACACAATGTCTATCCTGAAATCGCACTCGGGTTTTTAATGCAAGAATGTCAGGGTCGCAATCCCATGCTCTGGTGATTCACAATGAACCGTGGCTACCTCGAGCTTTCTAATTAGATATATCAAGTGTCACGTTCACACAACATGCTAGAATAAAGCAAGCAAACTAACCGAGTCCTAAATCTGGAGAGAAAGAGACTATTACTTTCACTATTTCTTTCCATCCATGGAAGTCTCAAGTAAATGGGTTGAGAAGAAACACAGCACAATTCCTTTTGTGTTGGCGGAGACGGCACATTGATTTAAGCTTTCTATCCCTGGCAGTGTTATCTCCTTCGTCCACCAAGTTCTCTTTCTCTAAACCCTAATACCCAGTTTTCTCCAAAATTCACCAAAACACTAACCAGAACACTATGGATTATGAAAAGGAAATAAATACTCACTTGAACACTAATTCCGTGAATGGTGTCATCGGACAGCAAGTATCAAGCCCTCCTTCCAATATCTCACCATGAACCAAAATTCGGAGAGGAAACTCCAACCTCTTCCAAGATCCTACCCACATCCGCTAGAAAAGAGAGGGAGGGTTCTTCTCTAAAAGAAGAGATGTGCTTGAGAGGAATAGAGCCCTCATTGTGTCGCTGGAAACGGATCGTTGATCAAAGCTCTCTAGCTTCGGCGGCACCTCTTTCTTCCTCCTCCAATCCCTAGCTCTCTCTTCTTCTTCTCCTAAATCCAAGTTTCTCCAAATGACCCAAATGAGCTCTAATTTTGACCCTCAACTGATCTAAGCAATGTTATGGTTGATTGATATGAACTAGGTATTAGATTACGAACGAAGTATTACAATCAATAAGAATGGCTATGGGAGGAGGGAGCCGGAGGAGGGGAGGAGACGAAGGGGATGAGGAGAGGAAGAAGATAGGGAACAACCCTAAATTCCCAACATCCAAAAGCATACCCAAAATAAGATAGTCTCCCCCTCTTATAAACAGGAGGGGGTGGGAATAACAAAACAATTAATGCTGAAATTAAGATAATGGGTCGGCGTGCGCGCAATCGTAACAATGCCGGCATCTGGAAAAACTGCCTTGGCCTCAAGGCAGTAGTCAGTGAGCTGACGGCGGACGGTCTGTGGCGGCAACAGTGCCTGAGGGTAGGGGTGCAAGTTGAGTTGAGCCGACTTGAGAGCTCGACGAGCTGGCTCGAAAAAAACTCGACTCGAGCTCGAGCCCAATGAACCTTGTTCAAGGGCTCGCGAGCCGGCTTGCGAGCTTTATATATATATATATATATATATATATATATATATATATATATATATATATATATATATATATATATATATATATATATATAATTAATATATTATAATATACTAACCTGCGACAGCCGGCAGGTCCCGAGATAATAATATATTAATATCGCCTGCAGTGATAGTTTGCGGACGACATCTTTCTCGCGAGCGGCGAGCCGGCGGACGGCGACTGATAGCGGACGGCAGACCACGAAGGAGAGGAGCTCAGTCGAGCTCGTGGAGAGGCTCAGTCGTGGAGCTCTGCCGATCTCCCTCTGCCGAGCTCAAGCTTGAGCTCTGCAAACACAAGCTCGTCGAGCTCAAGCTCCAAAAAAAAGCTCGAGCTCCGAAAAAAAAGCTCAAGCTCGAGATCGAACCGGCTATTTTTGGTGAGCTCGACTCGAGCTCGGCTCGTTTGCAGCCCTACCTGAGGGGCCGGCCCCCCAGGGGTTCTCGAGGGACGCGAAGTCCTCCCAGGTGACTTCCGGGTCACCGTCTCCGATGATGGCGTGGAACTCTTTGACGACGCAAACGTGCACAGGGGAGTATGGCTGGCGGCAACGAAAGCACAGGCCCCTGCTGCGAAGGTCATTGTACTCGCTGTTGGAGAGGCGCTGGGGCGGAGGGCGTCCAGGGCGCTGATCCCCATGTCCTAGTCGTGGCGGGACTGTCGGTGGTCGACCTTGCAGAAGGCCCTCCAGCGAAACGGGTGGCCGAGGGTAGATGTCGGCCTCGACCCAGCGGGCCAAGTCGAGAGCATCGGAGATCGTCCACGGATTGTGCGTGCAGAGGCGGGAGCGGATAGTGGGGAGGAGGCCTTACATGAAGAAGGCAAGATAGTGATTCTGCGGAAGGCCCAGAACGTGGGTCACCAACATAACAAACTCATCAATGTATTCCTCCAAGGAGGCCGATTGCCGCACGCCGCACAGACGCTCGATAGCGGAACCGGTGTAGCGGAAGTCGTAACGATCAATCGTTTCTTTCTTCAAATCTGCCCAAGTAAGGGTGGGGTTGGACTGGAGGAGCCAACAAGCCCAATGAAGAGCCGAGCCATCCAATCCGACGAAGACGTGGGCGACTTTGTCATACTCAAGAGTGGAGTGCAGGTCGAAATATTGTTCCGCCTTGGCGATCCATCCCATCGGGTCTACGCCGGTGAAGGACGGAATGTCGAGAGAGAGGGCGGGCCGACTTGCCAGGGGCAGCGGTAGCGGAGCAGCCGGTGGAGTGTCAACCGCCAGGGGTCGCCCTAAGATAGACGCCGCTGCAGAGGATTCCGCCGCAGAGGCAGAGGCCGGCGCCACCTGGGAGTCCAGGCGAGTTAGGATGGCAGAAAGGGAGGAGTGGAGAGAGGCGATGGCTCGGTCCTATGCGTCGAAGCGACGGGCGATGGCGTCGTTGTCCATGGGGTCGGCGGGGTTGTCGGGATGCAGTCGGGTTGAGCGGGCGCTATTCAGGAGCAGGGCGAAGTCGCGGGCGAAGTCGCGGGCGAAGTCGCGGGCGAAGTCGCGGGAGGCGAGCGACGCGGATGGCGATGCGGGACTAGGCGACGCGGACGAGCGGGGCTGAGCGATGCGGGCGAAGCGCGACTGGGTGACGCAGTCGATGTCTCGGGAACTGGGGCGACGCAGTCGATGTCGCGGGAACTGGGGCAACGCAGTCGATGTCGCGGGAACTGGGGTGACGCAGTCGATGTCGGACGGGGACGACGCGGCGATGCGGAAACTGGCCGATGTCGAACGGGGTGAGGCTGAGCGAAGGCGTCTCCGGCGGCGTTGTTGCGGCGGAGCGGCAGGTCGGACCAAATGATACGAACTAGGTATTAGATTACGAACGAAGTATTACAATCGAGAAGAATGGCTATGGGAGGGAGCCGGAGGAGGGGAGGAGACGAAGGGGATGAGAAGGGGAAGAAGATAGTTGGGGAACAACCCTAAATTCCCAACATCCAAAAGCATACCCAAAATAAGATAGTCTCCCCCTCTTATAAACATGAGGGGGTGCGGATAACAAAAACAGTTAATGCTGAGATTAAGATAAACAGACCATCGTGCGCACAATCGTAACATTGATCCTAGTCCATTTGATCAAGAATCCCCCCCCCCCCCCAATCAAACGGCTTAAAACGAGCCAAAATAAGTCTTTGCGGGCCCGTACACGCCCGTGTAAACAGGGTGTGCGGCCATCGGTACAGGCGAACTTGTTCCTTGGGTAGTACACACCCAGTTTACCCGCTCATGTAAACGTGTGTAAAGCACACTTTTGCTCTGCAGGCTCCAAAACATCCCACAAACGGCCACGAACTTGCACAAACCCATTCCAACCCAAAAGGGTCCCGTAAAGCCACAATCAAAGGGAAAATTTGGGCGATACATATTATGCATACCAAGTTCTAACCTAAAGGCATCAAGGGTTTGGCTTTCAGAAAGGAATCCCTTGATCGTCCAGGAACATGAATCGAAGCCCTTACAACTGCTTCCCCTCCGATGGTGCTAAAATCACTGGAGTCCTCCCCAGTGCCAATCACCTCTTACAGCGAACTCATCCCCCCCCCCCCCCCCCGCCTCGCCTCCATCTGCTCTACACAGCTACCTGACCAGTATTTTGTCGTCGATACCCTCAATCTTCTCCAAGCTGACACCGCCCACGTCCTGGCTGCCTCCAACAACCTCACGGTTGCCCCCACTTGCCCCCGTCGACCTTGCCACCAACTCCACGATGCCCAGTCCTCGCATCCAACCTCATCGGGCTTCCCCTTTTCCCAGTCACTGCCATCCCACAAAACCTTATCCTCATGCCGTTGACCACATCTGAACCCACGCAATGCTCCCATCCGCAGTCATCAATCACAAACGTTCTGCATCCGCTTTGATATCTTGATGAGTTTTTATTTCAGTTTTAATTTTCTACATTGTACCTACAGTTTTTTTTTAAATTTTAGCACTCAACTAATATGCAATTTAATTTGAATTATTTCTAATCAATCGTTACTGTGTGCACATATTTTTTTAATTTTTGATTATTTAATTAATTGTGTATTTGGAATAATTGTCTCTGGATTCATTTGCATCGCATTAATGTTATGGTTTGTCATCGGATAATTAACATTTGTACATACTGGCCTTAGGATTAGATCCTTCTATGCGGGAACCCTGTAAATTCCTTGTGCGTTAACTATTACAGTGACTACAGGTTCTGATTTAATAAAACTAGATTTAGGATCATTTTTTAATTTTGTTCATGTTTGTGCATCTAATCAACTATAGTGGGATAAAGGCTTGAGTGTTGTTGTTGTGCATCTAATCAACTAAAAAAGGCCAGCCCGGTGCACAAAGCATCCCCACGCAGCGAGGGTCCGGGGAAGGATCCCACACAAGGGTGAAACTTAGACAAACCTTACCTTGCATTTTTGCAAGAGCCTGCTTCCAAGACTCGAACCCGTGACCTCAAGCTCGCACGGAAACACCTCAACCGGTGCGCCAAGGCTCCCTTCTGTGCATCTAATCAACTATTTAGTAAATATTCATGAACAACATTTTCTTCAATAAGATTGTATTTGACCGTACATGATTCAAGTACTGGTGTCTTTAACAGAATTTGGATGAGATGATAATGACTTTATTTAGAAATATTATCAATGTGCGTTATTCTTAATAAGAGGATAATTATAGTATTTGTCAAACCCTAGAACTATGTATAAAACTCATTTCTTTGGTATATAGCTTAACTCTGCTCTTCCCTCCCCCACCCCCAAGCCACGACAAGCCAAGTTCATTATCTCAGATCCTTCCTCTACCCCATCCCTCTTCTGCAGCTTCAAAGAAACACCACGAGCCTTCCGCTGATCACCCCAACGACGACTTCAAACCCATCTACCCACAGCAGCCGTCCGTTCATCTCATTCCCCAACACGGCTTGTGTCCTCTCTCTCCTGCTTTGACCCATCACATCCACATACTAGTGAGAGCATCTTGTTATTGTGTTTTGGCGGTACGGTGTATCTCCCAGGAATAGCCAACACTCCATCAAAACTATTTCCAAATTCCTTATAACATCTGCCACCCATGCCAACCTCAATTTATATTCTTCCACAGAACCATTTAAAACCCCGCCTCTCGTAACCTTAAGCGCATCCCCACTGACATAGATTCCTTATTCAATTGAAACTGCGCGTCTTCAATTTAGCGTCTCATCAAAATTTCTGCACCAAAATGTTAAAAAAAATGGGCAGGACGATTTTTTTAGAGATACTGTGTAGTCTCCATGAGTCGTTGTTGTAATGTCAATTTGGGTGAAATTGAAGCTCTATCAAACTCTATATCAAGCTTCGATTATATCTCCTGTTTTGTACAGGAGTCCAACGCCACTTTTGGATTTAAATTTTGTTGAGCGGTTGAGAAGCAATAAACTCTTGTAGTTTTTTCAATTCATACTAGTTGTTTTCTCCTAAAATAGTTGTGCTCCTGCTCAAGATGCTTTTCTATTTTTACCAGAAATTCTTAATTCTTAACTCTAAAGAATATATCATCATTTTTCCTTCTTTTAAATAAACTTATCATATATATAATATATATCTCTCTAAAGATGATGATATATTATGTAGGTATGTAGGTATTTCTTTTCATATTCTAATAGGTGGTTGGTTCTTTGATATGGGCAAAACTAACAAGCTTCAGCGTACTTAGTAACACTATTGTAGATAAATTGTTTTTAGTGTAGTTGTGAACAGAAAAGAGCAAAGGTGTAGAAAATATTTAATAAGGATAGAACACTTCCACTAGTAGTCCTTCACCTTGTAGGTATAACCGTATGAGGCATGACTGTAATTAATACTCAATAACTAAAGGAGAAACTGAGGTGTGGCCGGCCAAGCAAAGAATTTAGGGCCCGTTTGTTTCTCCACTCAATCATTGCCTAGCAACCGGGGCCTGCTTGGAACCCCGACAAACAGGTTCTCCAGTCATGTCTCCGTTCTGTGCGGCCAAAATGGACGAATGCCCGCCTTTTCGGGCCAGAGACCAGAGCTCCAATGGGGTCGCTTCGAGCATCTGGGTGAAGCTGGTGCTGGAGTGAATAAACAAACAGGCCCTTGGTGATTTGGCGAGGCTCCAGCTGAAACTGTTGTGAAAATTGAGAGTAGATGTAAGAAATAAATAGCGAAAGAGAGATAGAGGCATGTGCAATCAAGATAGGGAAGGAATAAAATGGCTGAGGTGAAATGACTCAAAATTCATGAAAAATAGCTGAAAATATACTTAAAGTTCTCGCTCTTCAAGTTTCCTGCAAATCTGCAATATCCTTTCTTTTAGTGCATGTAGTTTGTGTACATTATTTGCTGATAGAATTTGTACTTCTAATCAAGCATTGGTTTTGACCCTTTTTTAAGCTTTATTTACCTTTTTGCGTTTGCAGCTCATAATGGTGGGTATGCTCCTTATCAGTGGCCCTGTTGTATATTTGAGGCAAAAGCGTCCGGCCATGATGCCGGGGGGCACCGGAGGAGCCTCTAGAATTCCTTCAAACTCTCCTAGATTTTAGAGCTTGGCTTCTGGTGTCTGTTATCTCTTTGAGACCGGTTAAAGCAAGTCCCCGCGCATTTTGGGGGACCCGACAGTTTTGTTTCCGCAAAACATATTATGCATTGAATTGCCTACCACATGCTAGGGACGGGGCCACATCCGGCGCCGGCAGCTGCAACCTCAGGCACAGCCTGTGTTGATTGGTCTAATTGACTGTTCTATATGTCCATATATCATGCAGACATTATGTTTTTTTTTCTTATTTATCTCAAGTTTGTTTGAGGAATTTTTGGAACTAGGCTCTAGATCCAAATTTTTGTCCACGCAAGAGATCGTTATGATCTCCGAGGAGATCATTTTGATCTCCTAATTCGCTCACGCGCAAAAGAGGGGAAGCCAGTGAAGTAGGTGATCAAATATTTTGCGGGTTGCAGGCTGTTACTACCGCCCACTATTTGACATATAGGCTAACATGCCTTTTTATTTTAGTTGAAGTTTATCTTAGTAAATACATACATACTGTATAATAACAAAAACATCATTTTGTGAAACTAATTTTAACCATTTTATTCACTAGTTCATTTTATAGTGTTCAAGCACATTGCTCACCCAATGCTATGCAAAGTATAGAATATCAACACACGTATAGTATATTTAAAAAAATTAGGTGTCCGTGACTAAGTCTCTATTGGGGGGTACTTATTTTTGTCAGTTAAGTGTTTACAATCGTATGAATCAGACCTACCTTAATTAACTGCATAAATTTCGGACCGTAATTAAGATCTAATTCATACGGTTGTAATAGCTTCACAGTGAAAATAAATCCCTCCAAACGGAGCCTTAATGATGATGTTGCAGGTATGTGGTGCACAAGTGTGCCCATGTCCTTAATTTTGTTTGTCCAAGCTAGCAACAATGCTGAAACGACTCCTTAATAATTCTAAACTAAACCCC
Organism: Platanthera guangdongensis; assembly: GCA_039583875.1. Lineage (NCBI taxonomy): Eukaryota > Viridiplantae > Streptophyta > Magnoliopsida > Asparagales > Orchidaceae > Platanthera > Platanthera guangdongensis. Next base: position 156,975,944 of record CM077165.1, read on the forward strand.
GAAAAATTTCAGAAAATTTCCTCGAAAAGATGTTAAGACCAAGACCACACATCCTGTAATCTTCCCCAACTCTAAGCTAGGAACTGCTCCAGCGAGAACATCTTGATAGAGTGTGCCCTTCCTCACTGATCTGCAATCCTGTCCATCCAACATCACAACAATTCAATTTGCACCCAAGCATCGCAACCATTCAATTCGCACCCAAGCATTCTAAATCAAATTCATAACAACCATAACACACGGGCCTTTACCAAATCCCAAAACCAAACCTTGCTCTAGATTTAAATTAGAAAAAAAAAATTGAGAGAATTCCGGGGAAAAAAATCTTAGTTTCGTAGTAGTTTTTCGCTAGACAACACGGCAATTCCATCGATACGAACTTGAGCGAAATAATAGAGGGACGGGCGGGCGAGGACTGATCTCAAACGATCCTCTCCAACTCTCTCGCATAGCTGAGCGTCTGGTTGATGAGCTGCATCGAAGGTATCTCCTTCCAAGGTTGAGCCTCTTTAGCTTTCTGGAAGTATACAAATCCATTCTTGATTTCCCATTCAGGATGTTCCTGAAATCACAGACAAATGAATTGATGGTTCATCACTTTATTTGGACTGATGAAGGAATTTTTTAAGAACAAAAAAAAATTTGCACGGAAATCATCGGGCTGTTCGAATCTATTTTGGTATTAAATTGTCGAATAAAGCAATGAACCGGCGATAACGAAAAAAAAGAACATCGCCAGCCAGTTGACCTTGATTAAAGGTCAAAACTAGATTTCAATCCATTTTCAATATCCTTGAAATATTCTTGCTCCACCATACATACAATATCCATGCATACAAAATCATATAGATATTAAAAAAATAAACACATGTATTTCAAGCCGATCCAGCTTTTGATTGGATACAAGTTCAATCCAAGTCTGGCATATTAGTCAGCTTCATCAGATTATGCATAATTACAAGAGCATCCCCTCTATAATTTGAAATTACAAGGGACACCCCTACACGTTTGGTCAGTTTACAAACTTCTCCCTTGTGTTAAAACTTCTAAATAGTTTTTTTTTATAAAAAAGTCCAAAATAACTTATAGTTTTTATTTAAAAAAAACAAAGCCAGTTTTTTATTTCCCACTCACTGCTTGTGACATAGGGGAGTTCCTGTAGTTATGCAAACTCGGAGTGGAGATCCCGATCCGGTTGTGTGTGTTCACTTACTCTAGCTCTTCATTTTTTTACACTTAACATTCCATTTTAAAATTACAAAAAAAGTCCCACTCCATTCGCGTGCGCGCCTTCATTGGAACACGCGCAACTGGAGCTTCAATGTTTCAGGTGCAGGCAAAGACCACAAAAAATGTCCCACTCCATTCGCACGCGCGCCTTCATCGGCACACGCGCAACTGGAGCTTCAATGTTTCAGGTGCAGGCAAAGACCACTAATCCTGATGCATAGGATGGGTATCAAGTGCTATATTAAGTGTGATCAAGTGTAGTATTTATATGCCAAATCTACTCAGTAAATATGGTCTATATGATATATTTATACTGGCAGATTATGAGAAGGCATTCCCTATAAAATTAGTGCAAGTATCCAACCTCATCAATATAAGTCGAAAGTTCCTGATCAGAAGAAAACATCATAATCTTCTTCGCATCAGCAACCGACAGGGAGTCGTAAGCTTTCTCGCTGCAACCAGCTATCTCATCCCTGCAAAATCCATTGGAATTGTCACAAATATGGCTTAAAAAGGATTTGTGGGGTGAGAGGCTTTGTGTGGGCATACCTACCTGACAGTTTTTGCAAGAAGGTCCATGAAATATACGTAGGTTTCGGGTTGCACAGTTTGCCTGGCGCTTAAAACTCGGTTGTAAGCGCCTTCCATAAAAGACTGTTCTAGCTCAACAGCATGTCTGATGCAAGGATTTTCAAGGGCAGCTGCTGGTAGCAGCTCTAACTCTCTGTGGAATTCAGATATTCGATTTTGGACGAGGAGCCTCAGAAGATTAAGGCCCAAAATCGGGTATTCCTCGGGTGATGGCGGAATGAGACCACTATGCCAAAGTAAATAAAAAATAAAGAAATTAATAAATTATTGCATGAGCTTGTTTGATCTTTTGAAGGAAAAATAAAGAATTAAAAGCAGTTTTTCTTATCTAAAAAAGAGGAGACAGGAAGAAGAGATAATGAAGCATACTGAAAGGGAATGTAATAATAAGAAAATAACATAATAAACCAAAAAAACATGGAAATTTTGAAAAAAAAATTGATTATTAGCGGTCAACAAAATAAAGCAACGAAAGCTATAAAAAATGTGGAAAAAGTAATAAAAAGGGCCCTACTGAGCATGTTTCCATCTGAGAGCCATATAAAATAAAAGTGGCACCTAGTATAGTTTATACACCTCAAATTTTGACTTACATTTTTCAATCTGATCTGATGCTTCTCATAGACAATAAATGTATGCAAGAGTATATACATGTAATTAACAGTGTTGTCAATATTGGCCCATATGAAGGTTTCATGGATCAAACGACATGATTTCAACGCATTTTGCAAAATATCGTATATCGGCGAACATGTCGGCTATCGGCCGATATATCGGCTATTTTTTAATATTATTTATTCGGAGCTTCTGGTCTAATAGACACAACGAAATTATTAAAACATCAATAATTAACATTCCCTGGGTTTGATTAATAAATCTTTTGTTGTCAGGTTTGTTTTGTACCCCAAATGTTAATTTGTTTATATATATGTAATTAAAATGATTATATTTATATATAATTAAGTATACAAATATTTAAATATTGAAACCTGATAAACGAAATATTTCGATATATCCTCCGATGTACTAAACGAACAATAAAATCTCAAATCAACGTATCCCGACATCCAACATCAACAAACTGGATAATTAAACATATAATACACTATATTGCATAGGAATCAACACCATATCATCATTACATGATCATATTCTCCCTTACTACAACTGCTTGGGAATTCTGAATCATCTTGCATTCATTTTAGTAAGAGCTTCGTGACGTGTCAACTTTATTTTACACAGATCCATTTTAACAACTTAGTTTTTAATCTTCCACATAAATTTTACCTTCAAATTGTAAATGTGCATACATTTTCCTTAAGTTTTACATGCTCAATCAACAAAGTTCTTTATAATCACATTTTTTTCCAAATAAGTGCTACCTACACCGTCCCTCTAATATACTGTAATCATTATGACGTAGGTCAGGTTGTGAAGAGGCTGTGCCGACATGCTAATGCAAACCTATATGGATGTGTGGAAAGAAATGCGATCAAGCCCAACTTAAATGTTGTGTGCATGTTTTTAATTAATCCGAAAACAAAATAACAGCAATCATAATTATATAATTCATAGCAATTCTACAAAATGTGAATTTATATTTCAAATGCACAAACAATATCACAACTTTTCCCTCACACGAAAGATCTTCATTCAGCAACAATTTGGATGAATAAGTGTTATAAACTTGAGAGAGAAATTAAACAAAAACCATTAACAAACACGATCAAGCAAACATGAAATATCTTCCAATATTTAACATCGAAAATAACACGACACATTAAATCAATACTCACGGGCTACGAAGCACGGATACTTACAAATGCTTTGTGTATCAGCTCGAACGCGTATCGGATACGGGAAACATCCGGAAACGCGTTTTCGAAACTCTAGGAAATGTATGTTTAAATAAAATATATATATTTTAAATTTGGAAGTGGGATACGGGATTCCCGTGACGTAAAAGCCCCGCTGCTTATTCATTTCACGACTTAGCTTTCGATTTACGCGATTCATCGTGCGCCCGAAGTTCTCCCGCATCACGCCGCCGTCGAGAGGAGAGGTCTCTGCGTCGAAGTTTTTCAGCATCACGCTCGTCGAAGCCCTCCCCTCTCTTGTAGCTCCACTATCACTCTAGATCCCGCTCCCTACTCTCGATCCCGCACTACTCGTATGCTCTTCCTCCTCTTCTTCTTCCTCCTACGCCTCCTCTTTTTCTTCTTCCTCTTCTTCTTCCTCTTCTTCTTCCTCTTCTTCTTCTTCTTCCTCTTCTTCTTCTGGGTTTTGGTCATTGTCATTTCCAATATCTTCCTTCTTTTAGAAAGATAAAAAAAATTTAATCCTATAGAAACCGTCTATTGTTATAACTTTATAGTATATTTGTGTAGTTGTTATTCTTGGCATTGGCTTAGTTTATGCTAAGCTTCCATAGAGCTGAACTTATAACGTATGGTTTTTTAAAGCGCCACAATTATATTTTGATGATATAAAACTTTAGATGAGTATTTCGTCATGCCAAGGCATGATACCTAAGTTTCAATCCATCAAATGCAACTTTATCATGTTATACCCGTACAAAATGCCCCCACATGATCAATCTATTCATCTAGAATTGGTTTGATTTCAATTGTAAATAGGTCAATTACATTGCATAACACATCATAATTGTCTTTCATACTATCTTTAAACATCAAACATTGCATAACACATTATTTAGAACTTATGGTCTATGTTGTAATCTTCTTAAAAAAAAATTCATTACAATCCAAGATATGTACACTTAGTTTGTTGTTATCATATTTTTATATTAATTAATATTTATATTAAAATAATTAAAAAAAATTAAAAACGTTTCACGTATCTTTATTTTTGAAAAATCACGTTTTCCGTATCTGTTTTGTATCGTATCCCGTATCTCATTTCTGTCCCCGTGCTACATAGCTCGCGGGCATCAAGCTCCAATAGAGGAATGGTGGTGGCTTCACGAGATCGGCATAAAGAATTCATAGATGTGGGATTCACGAGAGAAATGACTATGAGGACTTTCGGGACGAGAAGACTAGACTCAGCAAGGCTAAGCAGAGGGAGTGTGGTTTTCTCTGGACTGGAATGAGGTTGGGAGTGGACTTCTTGGATGAGACCTGTAGCAGTGAGGAAGAAGATGAACAATGCAACTAGGTCTGCATAGAGGGAAAGGAATGTGGTCAGGACTAGGAAATGACTCAAGTCAGATGTTGAAGGGAAGAAGACGATGTATCTGGGCTAGGGCTGGGACGAGTCCTGCAACTGGAGCTATTTGATCGGCCTTTATCGTCGATCGACCGAGATGTCAACTTTGAGCGACGATTCCTTGAGGCCAAGGCGGATGACTGGACTGCAAATCGATAGGACTTGTGTGTAGAAGAGATGTGCGGGTGACTGAATTGGGCAGGGATTGCGGCTCCAGAAAAAGATGAGGAACATGGATGGTTACGATCACAGGGTTGATCCCATCATTCGGATTTCAAGGCTCGTTTTAGCCACTGAGTATAAATTGAACGATTGTTTTATAAATGTTCCTTCAATTCCTCGTAATATAATCTTCTTGCGCACTATGCACAAGGCACTTTTCCACTACAACCACCAAGCTTCAACTTTACAGCAAGATATGCCCCATTCATATTATTTTTGTAAAATATATTCATTGTACGTCAAATTATCACATCTAAGTAATCACCTGATCAACCAATAGTATCCACTGACAATTATCAGTTATCCACTAATAGTCAATTAGCTATATTAATCCCAAAACCAAAATTTGAGTTTCATTCTAGCTTCTCATTCCACAGGAGATTGCATTTCAGGACTGCATTATTTGTGCTGCCAAAATACCTCACTTTGAATATCTTCTGAAACCCATCTTTAATCCTCACAAAGGTATAAACATCATATCATCCATCGTCATTCATAACCCATATTATGGGAATTTTTTAAACTCAAGATAAATTTCTAAAATCAGTAATTACTACACCAACCATATTTTAATACTTTCACTGTGACCTAAAGAACATTTTCTCCTTAAAAGCCAGTAAATTCACTCATGGATTTTGTTTACTTCTTCCTAATCACTTGCTATAAACCATTTTTTTGTTTTCAACACTAATATAAAAATGTTTTGGCACCGCCTGAGTTTTTGAAATTTAAGGAAAAAGGTTAAATATGAATACTATAAATGCAGGTTTAGCGGTACAAAAGATTCCCCACACTCCAGTCTTTGTGGTATTCGGATTCTCACTCCTCGGTCTTCCTCACTCACGTACATGCAGCGAAAATCACAAAGAGACAGATTGAGAGAGAACAATAAAATTTTCCTTTAAACTCTACACTTGAACTCGAGAATTTAAAACAACAAACCTCTATTGATGCTTCCTTTAGTTAAGGCTGTGCAACACATGACACTGCCACTTTGTGAGTTCAAGCTTTGTGACATTCTACACATCAATTCATGTGACACTCTCGTCGCAGCCATGATGATGTTTAACTCGACCTTTTTCATTTCCACATCTAGTTGTGTAGCACGAACCATTATACGCACAAGAGCTTTCACTTTTTGGGCCTTCTCCAACCTATGAACTGAGTTGAGGATTTATTATACATCAAGATGTTTTACCTCCCGCTCACCTTCAACATCATCCGAGTAAGCCTCAACGGGTACTTTCCGCTTCCTAATGATGGCTTCTACATCATATTTATTGAACCAAGATGCTTCCCGCAATCTGCGTGGTCCGCACAAGGTGTCAGTGCGCCTGATCGTCGTCCCGCAATATCCTTGGATCTTCCTTGTATGGTATGAATTGTCGCTTTCATTTTTGTCCACGGAATGACTTGCCCAATGTCTCAAACTCAATCAAAAATTAAGTCATCGACATTACCCCCCATTGCTCAAGGCTCAAGCCCATCCATAAACTGGAAGAAAACCCCTTTCTCACCCATTGAAGGAACTTAAAGCAACAACTCCTAGAACGCCTTGACATAAGTGCAAATGTCTTCTTATACAAGCAACAAAACTTCCCCGAGACTTCCACCTCTGTATTGAGTTCCTCCACTTCTTGGCGCAAGGTCCCTGACAGCCAAGATTTCATCCTCAGTCTTCAATTATTCCATCTGGCCTAAATAATCCATAGAATTCAACATTAAAAAACTCTACATTTCCCCTGGTAACTCCTCTCTTTTAGATTCTAACTCGACTATGCATCTAGACATTTCATCGATCTCCTCTCAAACATTCACCATGACTAATGCATCCGTGGTTATGTGACTTTGTAATGCAATCCCCATGTCCTGAGCCCTCTTCTCCATAATGAATTGGTAGTCAACTTGGACATAGTCCATGTCTTACGAACATTCCATCAAGCCCACCCAACTGACCAACTCTCAAAGACCAGGAACTAATACCATTTGTCATGGGGCTTAGAAATTTCTCGCACTCGAACCTGTGCAGACCTATGATTTTCGCTCCTGAGCCATCCTTCCACACTTACACGCAATGGAATGTACAAAGAGAGAGAAGAGAGTACACTCAAGGATGTTCTTTATACTCTATACTTGAACTTAAGATGGGATTACAAAAGAGGAAATTGTTACAAATTATGGGATTTTGCCCTTATATAGGCCTCAAAGTATTCTCCCTCCAAATAATGTTAAGGATCTAAACTCCACCACACATCCCTAGATCATTTTAAATACTTCTCTAGTTTGCGGAACTAGTTAACTCATGGATACTCTACATTACTCTAGAGTAATCTAGAGCAACCTAGAACTCTCTAAAATAACATATAGCCACAAGAAACATTCACGCACTTCAAGGAAAATCCATACCCACTAAAGTTCTCTATCACCATAAGGCACTTCACTAGAATACTATAGAAATATCAGCAACTCTGGAAGCTCACATACTGCTCTAGAAATTTCCACACAATGCTAAGAATTCTCTGAAATTCTTTGTCATCTTCAAGAATTTTATTCATCTTTCTAGAGTCTTCTTCCCTCGAGTCAGCACAACTGTGTCACGAATACTTCATAAACTCGCAGCAAGTGACGCATGATACATTGTAAAGCATGATCAGAGCATGGTCAGTCAATCATCACCTTGGAATCACAGGAATATAAATTAGGTCATTTGGTCCCCAAATCATGACATCACAATGCCTCTAACAGGATGGCACTTGATACTAGTCCCCCCACCCCGGAAAAAGTAATAATAATCCTACCAGAATTTATGACTATATATTTTTTGATATACCAGTATGACTTCTTCCAAAATATGAAAAAACAATACGCAAGTATTTGGATAACCCTGATAGAAGGTATAAAAAAGCCACTAGTAATTTCATAGTTTATATGGCAAAGGAAATTGTCCCCACTGATAATATAATAAAAATGTAAAACAGATTCACATGTAATCTGTTGCTTTCCTCTACCCACTGCCTCGTATTCCTTCTTTATCAGTTAGTTTCACATGCGATTAGGAGTTATACTGCTGCCTATAACTGGGTAGCATTTAGGAAGAAATCAGTCTTATCCATCTTTAATTTTCAAATTTCATTGCTTGTATAATGAAAGGAACTTTGAAGAGAGCATAATTATAATATTATTTTAGATTATTTGCATTAGATAAAGCACTCATTGGATATTTCTTGTATACATTCCATATATTATTTCACTTGTTTCTCTGATAAAAGAGTAAGAATTTGGCAAAGTGTCAGAAGGAAGAAACAATCAGAAGCCTAAGAGCAACCCAGAGAAAAGGTGGTCAATACGGCTAGATGATATGGACGTCTCAACCAGGCATGTCGAGCCTTTTTCACCTATTTTCACATCTTCTAATAGAGAGAAACATTGCTTTGTTGGAAGGTTTTACACGAAAAGATGCGAGCTTTGAGTGACACTGCCTATGGACAGTCGTGTCCTAAGGTTGTGTCAAGGCAAATTCTATGAAATTATAAATACGAGTTTGTTTCATTGAAATAATTCTCTTTCCCTTCTGGAAGTTTGTTGTTTGGAGTCATCTTAAGGCTGAAATTCACAATGTAGGCAGGATGCCAGGGAAGTGAGAATCGAAGAAGAAGGTTCTTTATTTCTTTATTTATGTCTTCTTTAGATTCCTTTCTTTCTAGGTTTTCTTTTAATTATGTCAATGTAATTCATATAGTGTACATGTTAGTTTATTTTTTGGGATGCATTAAAGTACTTAACTATCTTATCATTATCATAGTTCAAATTTTGTTCAATTTATCTGCAAGGTTTATTGTTGAATCGATATTTCATGAATATCGTTTTCATATCTGAGTGATTATATTGACATAGGACTTTGTGCAATATTATATGAATAAATCATGATTAGATAAAGAGAGCTGCCTGTAATCCTGAAATAATAGGACACAATAAATATCCCAGATTAATATCAAAGTTAATAGTGTGACTCATAAAATGATAAAGCGATTTTTAGAGGTATCTACACAATGAGTTGGGTTCTCAAGTAGTTCAACCTAAAGTTGGATTTTGAAATAGTGCGGAATAATATAGGAAACACCACGGTCTATAATAGTATTCAACACTTAGGCTCTATTTGGCACGGTGGTGGTGGTCATAAACGCATGGGTTAAACCATCATTCGTTAAGGATCACCTAACAAACATCATTTGTTTGAACATAAAAGTGGATGAAGTTCCTAAGGTGGGCGTTAACGAATGACACTTTAACCCCCATGTTCATGACCGCCACCACCGTGCCAAATGGAGCCCTAATCTTAAAAGCATTTTAAAGGATTATAATCTAATATGTTTATAATTTTATATGGACAAATTAATATTTCCTCCAATTAAATTTCATAATTTAGGGTTTATCATTTTGTATCTTTTATATTGTTATATGTTTATTAATTAAATATTTAATAAGATAACAAGAGAAAAGCAAAATAGGGAAGTTAATGGCGAACCCTGGTTAGTATGAAATTAATATCACCTTATCAATATACTACCAATGATAAGTGTGCTTGCCTAATCTAAATTAAAGTACGCATAATCTATCGATTTGTCTAGGTGTGATCGAAGCATATCAAAATTCCATAAATTTAAATTACTATAACTCATTAACACAAAAATCAAATCGGTATACATTCACAATGGACCTAACTAGTAGTAAGCCCAAAAAAGTTAAAATTGATAAGCCTCGAGTGAACAATTAACAAAAAAATTTCCTAACAATCAAATGAAAATTAAGAAACCTCACCATGTGTCGGTATAAAAAGGTTTTAATTGAAAGAAATCCCTCTCAAAGGCATCTTGGTTTTCAGTCTTGACGCTCAAAACAACAGCATGTTCATAAATCTCCCCTGCAAAATTACAAAACAAACATAGGCAATGAGTGTCTTAAAAAGAACCGTCAAAGAATTATGAAACTGGAATTATCCACAGTATGCAATCAAATATTTGTTTTGCTATATACAATTCCGCAAGAAAATAAAGTATTGGTTTGCAATACAGAAATACATCCATATCAGTATTTTCTTCAACTAATTAGACATTAAACCACCAAACTTTCTTGTGTCAATCATGGATAATTTTTCTACCCAAAGAGATAGATCAAACAAATAAATATTGTATACATCAATAGATAGCAGGTAGAACACCACCATAAAGAACATGAGATACTGAAAAGAGAGAATAATAAAATTATGTAAAGAGGGGTCAAAAGGAGAAATGCTTCTTTAAAAATTGAGAAATAGGAATCGATCCTCAAATCATCAAAAGCACTTTCACTCTTGACTGACTCATATATAGTGGAAGCGTCATTAATGAGTGGTGGTTTATCTGGAAGCTCGGTAGAAAGTGTAGAGAAATTTGTCGTGAATGGGACAATCACCCAAACATATGCCAAAAATATTGACATTACAAGTTAGCATTCGCATGTGTCCAATGTCTCTAAAGGTGGAAAACTTACATGGTGGTTCACTGAGTAGAATATAAGAAACCTCATCGCATGTGTGATGCGTAATACGATAGGTTTTTGAGAAATCAGGAATGCGCTCCAAAGTGCAAAAGATGGGCCCTACATGCACAATATTATACTCCACATCCTCGAGGATGAATAGGCTTCAAGATATAATTGGAAGAAATTTCAACTGTTATATACTTGAAGACAAGTCCCTTATTTGAGTCTCGTCCTCAATATAGCTAGGAGAAGGTACCAGACACTCTATGTAATTGGAAGAAATTTCAACTGTTATATACTTGAAGACAAGTCCCTTATTTGAGTCTCGTCCTCAATATAGCTAGGAGAAGGTACCAGACACTCTATGTTAATGTCGTTGCAGGAATATTAATGATGATCACACCATTATGGCTCCGTTTTGGGGGGGGGAGGGGGGGGGGGCTTATTTTCACCGGTCAAGCAGTTACGACTGCATGTACCCGGCCAAAATTTAGGTCTGGTACATGCGGTCGTAACCGCTTGACCGGTGAAAATAAGTCCCCCCAAACAGAGCCTATATTCCTCAGCTTGCACTATTTGGCTTCTTTGCAGCACAATGGGGGGAGGACTCATATTGAGGAGGTCAGGGTGCGAATCCACTCAACTAACTCTTAACAGTTCTCAAGATATGTTTGTATTAGGTATCAAGTAAAGTGAATCCTAAGAAATCTCACTACTCCTCTGTCAAGAGAATTATAAGGGTACACCAAATCTTGGCTTATGATACCCTAGAAGTAATGATTTTGAGCTGACAGAATTTCAGATGCAGACTTTACAGGGTGCAAGAAAGACAAAAAAGTACCTCGGGGACATGTCAATTCTTGGGGAGAAGAATAATCTCCTGGAGCAGCAAAAAGCAAACGAGCGTGGCTATCTCAACAGCGAAATCAAAGTACATCTCTGCTGGAAGCTGCTGTGCTCAACTATTTTGGATACAGCATCAACTGCAGGATTATAAAATCCAGCTAAGTAGATCTTCTTTGTTTTGTGATTCGTGCCATCTCAATAGAAAAAATCTTGTGTCACATAACAGAACTAATTACATTGAGATCAGGTATCACTACATTAAAGAGCTTGTTGAGAAAGTAGATATGTCTTGAGTTTGTCACCACTGACAGACAAGTGGCAGACATCTTTATTAAGCTTCTAGATGAAGAAAAATTCAATTTCTTCAAAATTGAAGTGGACATGTTGAATCTATAGTGATTGTATGCCTAAGCCTTTGTTACATTTTATGTCCTTGCAAATTTACTGCTATTTCTACCCACATTTCTTGCCAAACAATATTTTCTACATAGCAAAAGCATTGAAGTATGCACCATATCATTCATAGATGGAAGCGTAAAATTACAATAACTCAAACTTAATATTAAACACTTCATTCAATCATATGTACTTGCTATCAGGAGTTCTTGAACAGCATTGGGCGTTTTCTCAAATGTTGGTGGCAGGCTTGGAAATCTTGTTAATAGAACCTGCAAATAAAGAAAAAATTCATCATTAGAAACTTCCAAAGTCAGCAATTGAATTCTTGTTATTTTGTTGCATGAAAAGTTAAGCAATTTTTGTATCAACTTCATGGCTGTTTCCAAAAAAACTAAGAAAACACCTACAAGGCCCCATCCGGATGATAGGAATTGAGGGGGTAAAATTAGAATTCGATCCCCCAACCCCCAAAAAAATCTATTCCTGCTATTTGGTTGGCCGAAAAATCCATCGGAATTAGAATTATATGAATTCCAATGAAATTCATATATTGGGAGTTTGTCTCCCCACAATTCCGACCTAATGTGATAGGTATTCTTCTTTTATGAGGTAATTCAATATATGTCCTAAATAATTAAAAAAAGCAATTAAATTTTATTATCATGGATAATATTGATATGATGTCTTATAAAGTCGGGATTCACAAGTTGCTGATTCTTCTAGGAAATACTCTAATTTTGAAGTCATGCCTTCACTCCCATATTACACAATAAATTCTCAATGGAGTTTTAAATTCTGATATACTATGAAATTTATCATCATGTCCATATACCAAGCAATTGGGTACAATTTCTCGGATTTCTCTTTTGATATCTTGCATGTCAAAAGATGATCATATGAATACAATTATGACATGCCACATACCATGTGCATAATCTAGCTCAAAAAAAGTGTTATTTGATAGTTAGAAGTGGATATGTGAACGTCTGTTCCTGAAAGGTAGAGCACCCATTATGGTATAGGTTGGGGCAATAGCTATTCACCTTTACCCATCCTTACTCTATTACTCTCATTGGAATCCCTTGGCCGAAACACTTGGTAGTCAATTATGCCACTACTTGAGAGTTGTATTACTTAACTTGGTACCTGAGGTTATTGTGGTGCTTGTCCTTGCAATATGACTCCTTAAGTCCATATAAAATGTTAAGGATGATCCATCCGACATGTTTAATAAAGAATTTTAAGCATATGTTTTACCTTTCAAGCAAGTACATGTTATATATCATCCATGCAAGTACATGTTATATATCATTCATGCAAACGCTATATATATCGTGTTTACCCATTTTAATATAAATTAATTCACAATAATCAGCACAGCTTATTTAAAAATTCCTTGCACATATAACCACGGAGCACATATAACCACGGAGTTCAATGAAATTAATCACCATTATCTAACATTTTTTTAGGATTACTGGTTGTGGAAGAATCAATTTTTAAGGAGCTAACTGAAGTTTTATCTTTTTTATTTAGATTGCTTAGTTTGTGTTGATGACAATCTTTAATTTTAGGTTATGTTTGATGGACATAGGGCATTTCTATTTTCAATAAATAAGACAAACAAAACAACACTCAAGCCTTTATCTCACTATAGTGGGAACTATTTTTAATGAATAATGTAATGAAATAATGATTCAATTATGTTGATCTGGATGAAATCTAAGTTTTGGATTGTGAATACATCTTTTTATTTTGGTTACGTATGACATGGATATGTTGGATAGTTTAGTAGCTCCTTTAAACAAAGTAAAGGGTTCGTTTCCTTGAATTTTTTGTAGTGATATGAGATTTTAAAGTGATAAATATAAGATATGAATGAGTAATGTTACAATGACTATCATATCCACCAAATACGAGCTTGCTGGATAATTTGCTTGGAGACCCATGGCACGGAGCATGAAAACGAGAAGTAAATATGTCGACAACTTCATGAAAATCTAAATTAAATAACAAACAGTGTAAGCTACTTTTTATGAAATCTAGTGTTGGGAAGGGAAATGTTTTAAAGTAGCTTTTGAAGTATTAAAGTAAATGAGACTCTTTAATTTTGGTAAAACAGATAATTACAAAATGCAAATACAAAAAGAAACGGTTAATGAACCTTAATACTTGTCTACATATTAAAGTAATGAGTTTAAATGGCTAATTTAAGTGCAAAAGACATTATTAAGGCATCAATCTATAAATATATTGAATATAACTTAAAGCTGAAATAAAAAAAAACATGAAGAAATGACCCCTGTCTTGATCCACTTAGCAAACCCATCAACACTCGAAAGATAATAAAATATGGATTGCTTCATTCACTTGTGATAAACACATCCATCTATAAAGCAAATATAAGAAGGTCCGCCTCCAAAAGCTAACCACTTCTACTATTTTCTAGTATATTTGATCTCACTAACCTCCTTCCATGTGCAACTAGATGCTAACAGAAACCTGGGTCATAAATTCCATAAGCAGCGGGGCCTAAATACTGATAATCAGCCAAAATCCAAAACACATGAACCCTAAATCCCTAGAAAGATGAGCAAATCAGTGTCTCAAACTTTTCGTGGATTTTAGAAAAAACAAATATACAAAAGAAGTATACCTTGAGCTGGGAGAGGAGTTTTTTGCAATGGTCGAAATCTTTTCTGACTAGAGCAGCTTTAAAGCGGGCAAAGATCTGAGTTACTTCAACAAGTTGCGGATCCATAGAGTTCTGATATCACTCCTTTATCTTCCCTGGACAATTCCCTTGTCAAGATCCCAGACAGTAATTTACTCCAAAACACCTACCCGAAACCTAGCGGTGCTCTGCATAGAAAAAGACGAGAGGGAGAAAAAATTAACACAGTGTCCGGTCCAAGTCCAAGTTATGTCGAGCAGATGTACGCCGATCCACTATGAAAACTTTTGAGAAGTAATAGGAACAGTCGGTGGAGAAAGAAAGATATCTTGGCAGCAGGTAAGGAAGAAAAAGTAGAGATCAAGATCGCCTGATCCTCTCCCTTGCTGTCTACCGCTCCAGTAACGGAGAAAAAGAAGAAGGGAGGTGCTCTGGATGAAAAGGTGAGAACAGCTCTGCTACACCAACGGGAGGAGCTCTACCGGATCTAATGGAGAAACCCTAGCGGCAGAGTCAAAACAAGATAGGAGAACACGGCGAGCTAAACCCTAGATTTATTCTACAGGAATGAAAATAATACTGCCGGCACTTAGCAAATGGAGGTTTACCTGCTGCCGCCTGGATAAAAACGTCGACGGACGGATGAAGTCGCGCGCTTGCAGTGTAGAGTCCCGACGGATGAGGAGGAAGCCACGCGCGCTTGCAGATTCTTGTTCGAGGAATACGAAGGGCACGCCGCGGCTAATCACCGGCGAGCGAGGGAGAAACCCTAAATCCTCGAGGAAGAAGGAATCGGGCGAGGAAGCGGCTGGTCGCGATCGTAACAAGAATGGCGAAATCAGACCACGAGCTCGGAAATGGTTTGACGAAATTCCGAATTCAGGCTTTCATTCCTTGAACCAACCACTGCTGTTTTAAAATGCCAACTATGGCTTTCTTTGTTTCGCCGTTTTTGTCGGGCGTTGAGAGCAAATGTCGCCCGACGGCGGTTAAATAAACGCGACGCCCGCGACATTTGATCCGATTGCACCCGCCGCAAGAAGAAAAAGGCCATCAAACGCTGCTTTTCCAACCCCACCTCCCCCCATCCGGTTCCAACTTTCCATTTCAAACCGTCGGAGCAAACGTCACCGCCGTACCAAACGAAGCCTCAAATTGAACATCTTAAACTGTATTTATAAAACTATTTTTTTTGAATGATATGATCTTACCGTTTAAATTATTTTTAAAATTAGTTTTAAAACTGTATTTCATGTCATTTTTTTTTTCAAAATTTTAAAACAAAATTAAGTAATATGTTTGTGATTTTTTATAAATTTATGGATATATATATTTTTTTCATATGAGTTAAATTAATTAAATAAAAATAAAAAAAATATTTCAAACCACTGTTTTGAAAAGAAAAATGGAAGTCTCTCCGACATTTTCAAAACGGAGGAAAAAATAAGTTTTAAACCGACCGTTTTAAAATGACTACATTTTAATTTTTCTCAAACACCTCTTCTCCGATCCGTTTAGAACGGAATGGAGTCAAAACGGGATTCCAAACACAGCCTTAGGCTCTGTTTGGGACAGCTTCGGCGGATGGAAAAACTATATTCCATCCGCTGAAGCTGTTTTGAAACTGTTTGGTTTGACAGCTCTATGAAAATCGCGGATCTGAAAATCACTTTTTGCCCTCTTTTTAGGAAGCTTCCGACCCCTCACGTTTAGCTTCCTAAAATCACTTCTCCGTCTGTTTCTCATTCGCGATCAAGGGGAGTCTCGCCCTTCTCTTTCCCGATCACTTCTTCGTCTCTACCGCCCCCCTTTCCCACTCTCCCTCTCGCGTGATCTCCCCAACCTCTTCCCGTCACCGATGATTGAAGGTCGCCGGGTTTCCTTAGTCACCACTGCCGTCGGGAGTGAGATGGAAGGAGCCGACCTTCTTCATGCCTAGTTATTGCTAGGGCTTTCACCGGATCTGCAAGGGGAACTGTCGAACCAGCCGCCTTTTTTCCCGAGCTCGTCCAAGGTCCTCTCAGTGAGCTGACCAGTCTTCATTCTAGCCGAAGGATTTCCTCTCTGCGAGCTTTTTGAAGGTAATCAAGGTCCTCTCCCATGAATTTGCAAGTGCATCCCCTCCTCCTTCAGAAAATTTTTACCTTGTGCCCTAATGTAGATCTTCTGGCCGATACTTTTTCTGATTTCATTCTGTGTATGTTTGTGTGTATATGGATTTGTGTTTGTGTGTGTATGTGCATTTGTGTGTGTGTATTTTTATTTTGTATGTGTGTATGTGTGTGTTTTTTTATTGTGTGTTTTTGATTGTGTATGTGTATGTGTGTGTGTATTTGTGTATATGTGTGTGTGTGTGTTTTATTGTGCATGTGTGTAGATGTGATTTTTTTTGCTTGTGGATGAGAATGAGTGTGTGAAGTGAGTAAGGATATGTGTGTGTGTGTATGTTTGTTATTTTTTTTATGTGTGTATGGTTGTATGTGTGTGTGTTTTTGTATTTTTGGTTGGGTATGTATATGAATGTGTGTGTGTGTGTGTGTGAATTTGAGTTTGTGAATGTGTATGAGTGTGGATGTGTGTATGTTTTTATTTTGTATGTGTGTATGTGTGTGTTTTTTTATTGTGTGCTTTTGATTGTGTATGTGTATGTGTGTGTGTATTTGTGTATGTGTGTGTGTGTGTGTGTGTGTGTGTGTGTGTGTGTGTGTTGTGTGTGTGTGTGTGTGTGTGTTTATTGTGCATACGTGTAGATGTGATTTTTTTGTTTGTGGATGAGAATGAGTGTGTGAATGAGTAAGGATATGTGTGTGTGTATGTTTGTTATTTTTTTTATGTGTGTATGGTTGTATGTGTGTGTGTTTTTATATTTTTGGTTGGGTATATATATGAATGTGTGTGTGTGTATGAATATGTGTGTGTGTGTGTGTGTTTTATTGTGTTTTTGATTGTGTATGTGTATGTGTGTGTGTGTGTGTGTGCGTGTGTGGTTTTATTGTGCATGCGTGTCGATGTGATTTTTTTTTGTTTGTGGATGAGAATGAGTGTGTGAATAAGTAAGGATATGTGTGTGTGTGTGTGTGTTTGTTATTTTTTTATGTGTGTATGGTTGTATGTGTGTGTGTTTTTGTATTTTTGGTTGGGTATGTATATGAATGTGTGTGTGTGTGTGTGTATGTGTGTGTATGAATGTGTGTGTGTTTTTTATTGTGTGTGATTTTTTTTGTGTTTGGTTTTTTTTGTTCAATTTTGTGTATATAACTTTTGGGCTATGATTTTGATTAGTAATTGTTATTCTAATGTTTATTAGTTTATAGCGTAATGACAAAACCAAAGGAAGGAGGAATCGTAGCGAGTTGGGAGTCAGGTGAAGTGATGTTATATTGTGATCTCTGCATAAAAGAGATTGTTTTGGGAATCGGCACACCACCCACTTTAGCAAAGAATAGTGGAAAAATTTGATTGCGGGGTTTAAAGAACGAACCGGAAACGCTACGATCGATTGCAAATGAAAAATAAATGGGATCATTTGAAGAAGGATTGGAAGTTATGGAAGGAGCTGAAACATGACGAGACTGGTTTAGATTGGGATCGAGAGAAGAGAATTATTGCTGCATCAGAAGAATGGTGGGCAGAGAAGATTAAGGTCAGAACAAATTCATGTGTGATTTCATAAAATTAGTTTTTATTTTAACATATTTTAATATTGATATATTGATTATAACAGGTTGTTCCAGCTGCGAAAAAATTTCGATACGGAGGTATTGCACCTGAGTTGGAGGAGAAACTGAACACTATGTTCAGTCAGGTTATAGCAAATGGAAAAGACTCATGGGCTCCTTAATTTGGGAGTGCCACCGAATTGGGGAAGCCAGTTGGAAGATGATGATATACAGATAACGGAAAACAATCAAGGTGGTCCTGTGGGGAACCTCCTGGGACTGCGTCCTCCTCCAGTAAAAGAAGAAAGATCGGGAAGAACAAAGGAAGATTTTCTTTGATGATTTACATCAATCCACCCTATGTAGCCTCTACCAGATAACATGGAGTTGAAACAATCAAGGATCTATATTACTTTGGACCACATCAGGGACAAGACCTAGGGAGAAGATATAGGACGGGTTTGGTGGTGTTGCAACACCTAAACGAACCGGAATTGAACTGGAACCGCAAAGAACCGGGACCGTTTGCAAATTATTGCAGGTTTGTCCTCCATTTTATTATCCGGACCGGAACCGGCGCAACATACAAGTAGCGGTTTTAAATTTTTGGAAGAAAGATCGGGTTTATTATTATTAATTTTATTATAAGTTATAATTTTATAAACTATAATATTTATGTAGAAAAAAAGTTGCGTCGGAATGATATTTTCTTTGATGTCAGATTTACATCATTGGAGTAATATGTAAGATTAATCTAATTAGTCAAATTAATTTAAGAACCCAAATGAAATACCTGTGAAGCGAAAATTTATACTCGTTTGTTCACCATGCTCCGTTATCACAGTCAATTTTCTTTAGACTCTGCGGCGGTGCATACAAAATGAATATCAGATTGTTGTGTTGATTTCCAGTAGTATATCCCCAAAGTCAAAAACTAAGGGCAAACCTGTCAAAAACCTCCAATGAAAAGACGACATTATAGCCCACCGATTACTCGAACAGTTGCTTAATTATTTCTCGTTTTGAGTTTTTTGTAGACCACATCAAATTTGATTTTAGGGACGATTGGAAAGACTAGAACCGGACCAAACTACCGGTTTGGTTTTGGTTCTCGTTAAACCGGAGATGACGCGACTTCAAAAATTATGATGGAACCGGAACCGGAACGGAGTCAAACCATATCCAGTTTTGGTTCAGAAGATATAGGGTTCGGTTCGGTTTTAGTTAGAACTGGAACCGAACCGGGTGGATTATGAAGGCGTACGAGAAGATGGCTCAGTGATACGGGCATATACCTCGATCTATATTTCTTTTTGTGTTTTGCATGGAGAACACTATGATGTTTTTGTTTACTATTTTGATGTTGTACCTCATGATGATTAATATTGGACCTCGGAACTATAATAGCTGTTTTGTTACTATCTTTATATAGATTATAATAAATATTCTGTGATGCTTTAAATGCAGGTACAATAATGGAAGAGCATGACTCCTCCCCTGAAAATTTTGGGGATTCAACAAGTCTTTCGCCGGAGCGGACGCAATATATAGAGTATTGCCGTGTAGTTATGTCATCGATCGAGAGGATGAATTACCATGTTCGAGACACACGCCCATGCATGACATCTACCCAAACAGGTGTGAAATGGATCAAAGAGTTACTAGAAGGACATCCAGATAGGATTCATGATGCATTTATGATGTCAAAACGCATTTTCATAGATTTCATAAACTGTAAGTAGATCATGAACTTCAAGGATCACAGCGGACGTCCTCAAGAGAAGTCCTAAAGATTACATTGTATATCTTAGCACAACGAGATTCCGTTAGATTAACAAAAGAACGGTTCCAGCACTCGACCCTAAACAATTAGTAGATATTTTTCGAAAGGGCTTATATCTCTTTTGTTACTCTCAATTGATGCTATAAAGCATATTGACCGTCAGTTCAGAGATATTCCGGCTGAGATAAGGTATGATTCTCGTTACATGACATTCTTCAAGTATTGCGTTGGTGTCATTGACGGTACACATGTTGATGCAAGGATACCCATAGAAGATCAAGTACGATACATAGGACGTCATGGAACGACGACGCAAAATGTAATGGCAGTCTGTGATTTTAACATGTGTTTTTCATTTGCCCTAACTAGATGGGAGAGATCTGCACATGATAGCCGCATCTTCGTGCGCGCATTGGCAGACGATAGATTGTATTTTCCGCATCCCCCACAAAGTATATTAATCAATATGTTTACATTCATTCAAATTTTTCGTATTTCATAATGTTTACCTGTTTAACAAACCAAATAAATGCAGGTAAATATTACTTAGTGGATGTTGGATATCCGTTAAAGATGAGTTATTTGAAGTCATATCCAGAAACAAGATATCACTCAAAGGAAGGAAATTTCTACAGCTCTGAACGCCGCAAAAATGACCGTGAAGAAATCGGTCGGCGGGAATGAGGGGGTTCCGCTGCATTTGAGGAACACGCCGACAAAGATGATGAAGAAGATGGGATATTGTGATGAGTATTTGTATCCTCCGGATCACCCGCAGCTTTGTAAGGAGCAAGATTACATGCCGGAGTCGCTCAAAGGAAGGAAATTTCTACAATGGCCGCCTCTAGATGTACAACCACTTTGAGGTTTGATGAACTAGGTATGTTTTTTGATGTTATAATAGTGAACTTTTTGTATTCTGGGGTAGAAATTGTGTTCTAATGTTGTGTCCGCCTCTAGGAATTTCGAGAAAAAAAAATGAACTTTTCTGTGATCACAATGAAAAAGTGTAAATTATAATGAAGAAAGGATCAACTTTACAGACTTAAAAATCTGATCATTTTTTGCTTAAATTTGCAATGGCGGAATTTATATTCGCCAATTTATGATGGAAAAAAAAATCATTGAAAATCATGGTTCATACGTAAAAGATACATCTAATATATGCATGCAAGTAATTGTTACAATGTTGGATTCAGGTTTGGAAGATATGAATTAGAGATATGGAGCTTGTTTAGGGTTTGTTTGTTTCGGTGGTGAGAGTTGGAGCGGTGGGAATGAGAGCGCTGACAATGGAAGGGTGGCTGCGGTCTCAAAGAGGTCAAAAATAGCGTTTTGGTGCGATAACGGTGGGAATTAGTGGATTACCAAACGGATTTTTTTTAGGGTTGATGTTTTCTTCCAATGAAGGTGAAGCAAAAAAACGCCCAAACAAACAGATCAAGGAGGAAAATTTTGTTAAATTTTACTTTTTTTAGATGGAAATAATACAACAATCAAGAAGATCAATGGGAAAATATGAACTTAACGGGTGGAACTAAATCCAGGTTATGAGTTAAGAGTTAACAATGCATTTAGGCCATATTTGAGGCGGAATTTTTCTGTCCGGGTTTCCGGATGTAACCGGAACCAATGGAAAGAGGTGAATGTATGGGGTCCGTGCAAAAGTGTATGTCACACTCCCAAAATGCGTGGGGCCCACATGCATTTTAATGGTGATCCATAGCTCCCGGACGGAGATTTAGGGACGGGCTCCGGACCTAAAAATACCTCATATTTGAGAGGGGTGACAGCGGCTCAGGTGGAGAGAGTTTCAGTGAGAGATTGCGCTTCCACCCTTTGGTAAAATTGAAGTTCAAAGTAGAGATTTTGATCTTTTTTTGTTATACCGGATAACAAAAATGATGTTACCTAGACTTAGGCTGTGTTTGGTGCGGCTTATTATAACTTATTTGCTCTGATGAGGTTGAACAAAAATGTCATTGCATGTTTTGTATGACAAATGTTACTACCGTTACCAAAAAAAAAACAAGTTTGGGACATAAGATTTTGATATGACAATGACATTTTTGTTCAACCTCACCGGAGCAAATAAGCCGCGATAAGCCACGCCAAACGGAGCCTTAATTTCTCCGGCGAGGTGAATCAAAAATGCCCCTGTAGCAAAAAACAAACAAACAAAGCTTTAATCTTCTTTTTGTGGATTGATCAACCCTTATTGAGTTTGATAGATTAGATTTGTTTTAGCTAGAGAGTCAACCGAATGTGCGCACAATCAAATTATAGTCAATATCAAAGTTTTTACGTGGAAACTATGGAAATCCACCAGTAATATTCTCAGAGTACACGACCGTTTTAGCGAGGGTGACAGACCACCGCTCGTTTTACAATGTTAGCAAAGAGTCTTCTAGTTGTTGTGCTAGTTGGAGATACACTTTGGAGGAATTACGTGCGGGCGTGCATCCTGGAGTGCGCCAAAGCGCGCGTTGGAGAGCAGAGTGCGGGGGGGGGGGGGGGGGGGGGGGGGGGGCATGCATTGGGAGAAAGGAGCGGAAGGGGGCAATGCAAAGGAATCCGAAGGCATGCACTAGATAGCGGAGCACGGGGTGCGCACTGGAGAGCATGACGCGCACTGAAGAGCGGAGTATGTTCTTTAGAGCGGAGATAGAGGCATGAGTAAAACGTGGTGCATGCACCGGAGAGCAGAGTGCTAGGGCACACACTAGAGAGCAAAGTGTGGGGAGTGCGTTGAAGACTTGAAGCTTAAAGTGTAGGGGTGAGCACTAGAGAGTGGAACACATTCATGTGCACGGGAGAGCGGAGCGCAAGGGTGCCAACACATTTCTTTAATAACCCGCATCGATGTTCTTGTGTTGTTTCAGTGAGATTGATATATCTCTACTATATATAAAGAAATAGTATTTGGTCATACCGTGTAACCATGACATACCATGCAATGAATCAGGACCGTACGATCTGGTTAGTTCATAAGATCTCAGATGTTCGATCAAACAAATGAATCAGGACCGTCCATCAAAATTTTCATAGGGCTCCTAGCCGTTTGATCTAACAAATGAATCGGGACCGCCCGCCAAAATTTTCATAGGACTCCTCCACCTACGATAGTAGGGAATTCTAAACTATAATTTTAATAGGGATCCTTCAATATAATGTGAAATTATCATTTTAGCCTTCTAAATTTGAAAAAATATCTTAAAAATCGCAAAACCCCTGCCCCTACCGATCAATCACAAATCCATTATGAAGCCACTGGTGGGCTGCTCGGAACCCACCGTCTGGGTCGCCGGACCACGGTGAACCTGTCGGGGGAAGTCCGGCGATGATCTGGCAGGAGCACCGCCGGCGGCCTTGACCGTGAGGTTCGGTCTTGGATCTCACGGTCAGGGTCACCGCCGAACAGATTCGTCGAGATCCGACGTTTCTGCCAATGGATTTCGAGCAGGACGCCGCCGGGGCCTCAGGGAGGGGGCTAAGGGTGGGTGTGGCAGGTGTTTTTTTTTAAGGGTTAAATAGAGAATATTTTTTTAATTTAGATTCATTTTAACATATTTATTATTGGCATTTTTTCCATTATGCCATAGAATTTAAATCACAAATGAGTCAAAATAACTCAAAATTGTCAAAAAAAAAAAACAAATGCTACAGGAAATTGGAGATTTTTTCATAGGTAAAAAAATTCAACTCATTTTGATTCAAAAAATTATATTTTCACCATTATTATTATTATCATTATGATTATATGAAATGCCAAATAAAGAAGAAATGAAATAAGGCGGGCGCCGCGGTCCCGTACTATCGTGCGGGACACGAGGGTCGTGCATCGTCACTGTATATCATGAACATTATGAAATATCTACTCTTGATATCAGTGGAACACAAATGCCCACTTATGTCCCAAAAATTATTATTATGTGATTACTATATATAAGAACAACGCATCAGATTCCTTCACTACATTTTGCGTTTGGTGGCCGCTTTTGCGCAAATGTCACCGCAAGACGGGTAACCAAACACCCGTCGGCGGCATTTTTGCGTCTCCACCCGCCGCCCCTTGAGGAATGGAGCGATCTGTGGCGTTTCGAACGGCAGTCTCTCCCCTCGGTTCGAGCGGCGGCCGGCTCCTCCCGCCCCCGTCTACCCGCCGCGTCAAATGAAGCCTGGCTCCGTTTGGCATGGTGGTGGCGGTCATGAAATGGGGGTGTTAAATTGTCATTCATTAAAGCCTACTTAACGAACTTCATCTACTTATGTTCAAACGAATGCTGTTTGTTGGCGATCCTTAACAAATGACAGTTTAACCCATGCGTTTACGACCGCCACCACCACCGTGTCAAACGGAGCCTAAAACAATGATATCTGGTTTGCTTTAGCCTCTATTTGTTTGGGCGTTTCGGTGCTCCGTTTTGAGCAAACAACGCAAGACGGATATCTCAATAAATAAACCTCGGCGGCGTTTGCCCATTTCCACCCGTCCGTCTTGAGAAACGCTCCAAAAAACTCCGTTTGGAGCAGCCACCTCCCCCCTCAGTTTCGAACAATCTGTTTCACCCGCGGATCGACCCGCCACCGCCGAAACAAACAAAGCCTTAGTCGTTTTTAACAGTGTTGTGCACTGCAGCTAGAGCAACAACAGTAGCTACTTGCAGCTAGAGGAACAACAGTAGCTACGAATTCTTTTAACATTTTCTCTTCCTTCTAAAATAGGGATATTCATACAAACAAGAAAAATGTTGAGACAACTACAAGTTCATATGCACACACATATACACTCATTAAGAAAAAAAAAAAGAGCCCCAAATGCAACATGCAATTTAGCCTACTTAGAGAGGAGGCCGGCGAAAGACCCTAAAAATATATAAATAACTTTTAGTTTGAAGGAAATTAAATAAAGAAACAAAAATAATTTTAATGAGCATTACACTGTGCATATCCATTTGAGATTTTAAATTTCATAACCAAATTACATTAAGGTGATTGTTATTACACTACAGTTTTGACTATTCGCACAACGTTTATTCCTAATTTTTCACATCTTTTGAAAATACGTCTTGTACATACATTTTTAGAAAAAGTGTTCAACACGAAAGTTGTAGATCTCGACGTATTTCTAAAAGTCGTGAAATGCATGTACAAGACGTATTTCTAAAAGGACGTGAAATCTAGGTGTATTTTTCAAAGTACTCTTTGTACATGCATTTTTAGGAAAAATGTTCAACAAGAAAGTTGTAGATCTCATCGAGATCTACAACTTTCGTGTTGAACACTTTTCCTAAAATGCATGTACAAGACGTATTTCTAAAAGTCGCGAGAAATTAGAAGAAAATGTTTTGCGACTAGCCAAAACTATAGTGCTAATAACAATCACCTATATTAATCATAGTTACATATTGACTCTTTAAATATAAGAATAGATCCAAATGCCTATATATAAATTTCAAAAATACAACATGTATTTCACAATTCTTTTTCTAACACAACTTCCATTAAATATACAAACAAAAAAGGAAAACAAATGTTTTGAAATATTATTACTTTTAATTACCCAGACTACTCCCATGAGTTGGAAATATAGGTTGCACCCATTTATCTTTTGAAATTACTAATACCTCTTATGTTAGGACTCTGAAATGTTCGTCATAACTGGGGATGACCTTACTTTAAAGTGACTGAAAACAACAAAGATGACCGCACATCAGGGAGCATAATGGAGTCTCTGAAAGAAGAAATCGGATCTTATTGGATATGGTCTGATCCATGATTGGTTACACTGATCTACCTATTTTCTTATGGAGTCATTCCCTGGAGACGATTATCTTAAGATATGGAATATTATCCCAATGGACACCACCTGGCACTCCTGAGCATAATGGAGTCTCTGAAAGAAGAAATCAGATCTTATTGGATATGGTCTGATCCATGATTGGTTATACTGATCTACCATTTTCTTATGAAGTCATTCCCTGGAGACGGCTACCTCCATCTTAAATAGGGTACCTTCTAAATCTGTTTCCAAGTGAACTTGGAAGGAGGCCAAAGGAAAAGTTAAAAGAGGGCGATAGGGATGCCTCCATTGTTCTCAAGCCAAATTATATATACCATCTAGCACCCAAGAACCATATGTATAATGGTAGGGGGATACACTTTTGGTATCGTCCTCTATTCTATGAGTTTACATTTTATAACATGCATACACAAAAAATCCCTAGCCTTGTCTCCAAGAGAATATTTTGTCATGTTATGAAATGTATGTAAACCAAAGTTGTCAGGATCGCGCCAGATTAGGATCTTCTCCATCCAGATTTTGAATATGCTTTTTGTAAAGCGATCCTCATGACCCTTATGATCCTACCTCAAAACGATCTCATCTAGGATCTCAATCCTGTATGTAAACTTGAATGCAAACTCTCTTGTAATTTCGAAAGTCAGAGAGATGTAACCTATATCTTGGCATACTTACAGAGAAGATCCCCTGCGAACGACCCTCGTATTTATGATTCTTATCACACATCATCTATGAAAGTGCTTCATGTGCTTAATATATAAGAATTTCTTCGTGCTTCCGAATCAATCGTGCACACCCTTCAGGACTAATATGGACGCGCCCAGAACGAGCTATCGATGAACGCTCATGATTTGGATACTCTTACTGCTGAACCCTTGAGCAAGAACAGTTTTCAGGTGCAGAATGATGATCTGGCTAATTGGCTGATAAACGGTCGGCGGCCAACTGATGCGCACTTGTGAAAGATGCGCACTTGTGAAAGATGCGCACTTGTGAAACGGGCACATGAATTCACCTTCTTTGTTGGTTCAGTTTTTATTTTGCTGTTAGCTTCTTTTTCATAAATAAACTTAATGTATACATTTTTAATTAAGTTTTTTAAAGAGTAATTTTAAATGCAAATCAATTTTGGCTACCTACAAACTAGTATTATGTGCAAATTAATAATTTTAAGTGCAGATCATTTTTTTTTAAATACAAGCTATGTGCAAACAACGGTACAGAGGGTCACTATATCAATGATATCTGTGAGCAGCCACTTTGTGCATTTATTGTCAAAGGTTAGGTCTTTCTCCTCTGAGAGAAGCCACTTTGTGCAGTGTCAAAGGTTAGGTCTGTTTCCAATCTTTCCCCGTCCATACCCCCAATGATTGAAGACTATATGAGTTCTATTATTGTTGTTGTTGTTGAAGCTATGTGCAAACCAATGACTAGATTAGAGGCTGGCCATGAAAAAAGCATGGTGCATGATGACAGATCTGCAAGTTTCGATAAAGAAGAAAGCCGACCTGAAAAAAGACGAGCAATAGCTGAATCAAACACTTTCACCTCATCCTACATAGTTTTCGTCTCTCCTACATTCTCCACCGCTCCGTCCGAGCTCTCACCTACTCGCTTCCTCACATCCACCTCCAATGGTCTTTTCATTGCTACACAAAATAATGGGTTGCACATAGCTTAAATTGGCTTGCACTTAGCATCTCACTTTTATAATTGAATTTGGTTTGCAGATAACTAAAATTAATTTGCACTTAACAACACTCTTTACAAAGATGCCATCATCCCCTCAATATATATTGACTTGTATTCAGCTTGATAAAATTAATGAAAATGGAAGGAGGAACTCAATGCATCAATGTAAACATGTAATATAAAGCCAATAAACAATAGTATAAGACCGGTAAAAGATCGGTCTTTAGTTAAAGACTAGTCTTGTATACATGAGCTTAATGTGGAGGTGGATGAAAAAAGACCGGTCCGAGATCGATCCTCCGGTCCCAGCCGATCCTCCTCAAAAGGAGGAAAACCGGTCCCGGACCGGGACCAGTAGGCCAAAAGACCGGTCTTTTAAAAGACCAATCCCGAACATGCCCGACAGTCCTACTATGCACCGGTGGTATAAAACGAGTCCATATGCATGAAGAACAATTTCTCATATTTGAGTCTAGTTTTTTTTTTTTTAATCTTTACCTTTTAATAAATGAGTTGCTAGGCTATTGTTGGTGTGCGCCGGGGCGCAACCCAAAATGACCATTTTGCCCTTCCCAGCCTCTATTGGTATACCCGCGCGCTGATTCCCAATCAGTGATTGGCGATTGCCCTACCCCGTCGACAATCAGTGCTAATCCCGGTCAGCCGATTGCCAAGTACTCCCAGTTCCCGCACACAACTATTCCCGGCCGGCGTTGCTCCTGTTTCCTGCACCCTCAAACAAACCGCGGTCGGCGATCGCTACACGAGATCGACTCACGAACCACATCAGGGAAGACAAGCAAATTGAATAATGCCGCGCGGACACTGCTTGTTACTCAATAAAGTCAAGTAGAAACCCTAAAAAAATAGAAGAACCCCACAACCAAAAATCTAAAACCCTGTAATGAATAAGATGAGGTTGGCGCCGGCGATGATGCATTGATGATGGGATAAATTTACACCTAATTACAACAGATTAAAATAAAAATAAATAAATAAATGAAAGCAGTATATATCTAAATTCCTGTATACTCACTGATGGGAAATTGCAGAACTACATTAGGAAGGTTTCTTCATCCATACCTGGGCTGCTTATTTCGCAATTCAAGCATGCAAAAAAATGAACGGTCCGGATCAATAATTTTACTTGTAATGCTGCGAAACATCCAGCACAAGTTTATCCATGAACTGACATTTCTTGTCGAAACCCCACCCCGGATTGCTCTGCAAATAATTTAATCACAAATGTCAATGAAGCCAATTTTCTATAATAAAAGATAAAAAAATGAACAAAATTTTCATTACAATGAACAGCATTTATCCTATAGTTAAGCGGAAATATTTTAAAAGTGATGTTATAAGTAATTCAATTATCGCTATTCAGTCCATAAGGTCATTTATTTCTTTCTTCCGTCTTGCTGGTACTCGTCCTCCCCGTATTCAAACCGCTACACATCTCTCCCTCGCCAACTATGTCTTAGCCTTCGTTTGGCATGGTGGGGACGGTCGTAAACATATGGGTTAAACCGTCATTTGTTAAGGTTCACCTAATAAACATCATCCATTTGAACATAAAAGTGGATAAAGTTCCTTAGATGGTGTTAACAAATGACAATTTAACCCCCATGTCATAACCACCACCACAATGCCAAACAAGAGACTCATGTCCCGTTTGGGGGGACTTATTTTCACCGGTCAAGCGGTTATGACCGCATGAACCGGACCTTAATTAAGTCTCAGTTCATGCGGTCATAACCGCTTGACCGTGAAAATAAGTCCCCCCAAACGGAGTCTTAGTCTCACTTTCACCTTCCGAAAGAGGTAAAAGTCTTCTCAATCTCCTGAGAATTGAAAAACCCGAGAAGAAATCTCATGAGATTTGAAAAACCCGAGAAGAAATCTCATGAGATTTGAAAAACCAAAGAAGAAATACAGTGAAAACAACCTTGAATTTGTTTTCAACTCCTTTGGACAGAGAAAACAGAGAACAAATACAGTGAAAACAACCTTGAGTTTGTTTTCAACTCCTTTGGACAGAGAAAATAGAGAAGAAAATAGAGTGAAAACAACTTTGAATTTATTTTCAACTCCTTTGGATAGAGAAACCTGAGGGGTCCGACGAAATGCATGCGGGGGTGGGAGGAAAGCTGGCGGCCCAAAGAAGCAAGTTTTCCGGTTAGTGAAAGCTGGCCTTCAGTTCCCCATGGACCGTATCGATCGCAGGCTCAAGAAGGGCCGCTATTCCCAGCTGAAAGTTAGGGTTAGATCTGATATATTCTAGAGGGGGGGGGGGGGGGGGTGAATAGAGTATCTTGAAACTTTTAAAGCTTTTTGCTGTAAATAAAAATTGGTCATAAAGATAATCTACCACAGGCACAGCAAATATAAATTAACTATCAAAAACACAACAACCTAGCTAGCACAGCCACAACAAGAACAAAAGAAAAAGTGCAACCAGACAACACAAGAATTTTATAATGGTTTCTCAACATGTGTACATCCACTCTTCTACCACCCTGGTAGAAATCCACTAGCAGGTTTTTGATCAGGTGGCTGCCACCAATGAGCTTTTGATCAGGTGCTCAAAACCAAGCCAAGTCTTTTGATCAGGAGACTTACAAGCAAGAATAACTTTTGAAGGGAGTTAAAAAACCTTTTTTACAGTGAGGGTGAGAGAGTGATTATGTCTTCTCTTTCTCAAAATACAACTGAGAATACTTTAGTGATCTTTGATTGTCAGCAAAGCTCCCCCTGAGATGTTGATTTGTTCAGGAAAGTTAGAGTTTTGTTGCAGGGTGAGTAGACCTTCAATCTTTTGCATTGACCAGAGGTGCTCCAGGAACTTCTTGACTGATAAAGTTTCTGTTGTTCTTGAAGAATCCCTGGAACGAAAAAGAAAGAAGACTCTTGATTTTGAATGGAATGTTCTTCTTCTTCAGCTTGCTGTTGTTTCTCTGGTCTAGGGCTGGTTGTTTCTTTTCTGTTCTATTGCCCTTGTGTATCTTGTGCTCTGCGTGTTGTTTTGTATTCTGTATGTCGTCGCTTATCCAGAAGTCCCAAGAAAAATCCTTTTATATTTCTTATAACATCTTCCTTTTGAATTTTTTAATTCCTTCAGCATTGATTACTGACGGCCTGAAGAATATCTGCATTGATTGATTTCCCCAACTGTCCCATTGAAAAATGGCAAGCAATAATCCTGATGAAGTCCATAATCAATGCTGCGTTTAACGGTAATATTCAGAGAATATTAAGCATTGATTGCTCAGAATTATTGCAATAAATTAAGGACAGAGGGAGGGAATTATCCAAGTCTGAAACTGCACAGAAATCGTTGAGCAAAGAACAGAATTCGTCGACCTGGGTCCAGAGTTCGTCGAGCTTAGAAGATATATTCGTCGACCAGATAATAGTTGTTCGTCGACCTGAGATCCAAGATCGTCGACTTGAGAACTGTTAACTGCTTTCTCCAGAACCTTACCAATTCTGTGTATCAAGATCGTCGAGCTGAGAATATGACTTCGTCGAGTATTGTTCAGCTAACTGCTACTTGATAAAACTTGTTAATGCTGTGGTTTAAGTTCGTCGAACCAGAAATCGTTGACTGGAGTTCAGTGAAGTGTTTCTGGACTTAGAATATTTTTGATGTTTCTGGAAGAAGATGTTGAAGAGAGTATCCAGAAATCGTCGACCTGAGAACTAAGTTCGTCGACTGGAGTTCAGAGAAAGGAATTTTGGACTTAGAATGTTGAAGTATAGTGTCCATAAATCGTCGACCTAAGAACCAAGTTCGTCGAGCTCAGCTCAGAGAATTGTCTCTGAGTTCGTCGAGCTGAGCACGACTTTCGTCGACCTGAGTTCGACGAACGTCGAACTCATTTTACTGAGTCTTTGAAATTTCTATAAGTTTGGAGTCTTTTGCAGTCTGTTGATGGTTGGTCCATGCAGTGTTGACTCTAAGGACATGGCCTATACTCTAGGACTCATACATGACCCTAGCTATACATGTTGGGTCAAACATTCTAATTTAGTGAACCTAGCCCAAATCCAACTAAGGATCCAACAATCTCCCTCTATTTGAGTAAGATCACTAATTACAGACTCACATTAATAACAAAGCAAGAAAAACATATATCTGGCAGAAAATTGTAAAATATGCAGCAGATATATATGTACAGAGAGCTTTGTATCGGAATATAAACAGACAGTTTTAAAATAATCAAAGAGACTTAAACAGTTTAAAGTTTATTTGTTCTTCTTGGGCTCCTTGTGCTACTCCTCTTTAGCTTTTTCACCGGGCTGAGTGAACTTGATCTCCCTATTTGTATTGGCTGCTTGTGTCTTTGTCATTGTCATGTCAGCAGCTCCAATGATATTAAGGGAGGTAGCCCTTGGCACTACAACTTCTGGATGCAGTTTCATATAATCATCAACATTAAAAAATTTAGTAGCTTTAGCAAACCTGTTGAGTTCCTCTTTCCTGTATTTAGACATGGTTGAATATTGAGAAGGATCCTTTCTTTCAACTTTTGCCTTGTTGATCATGGATAGGCCAACCAACTCTTGGAATCTGGTCATCCTAGCAGTTGTAGCTGTTTCTGGATCTTCAAAAGGTACAGGAGGAGAGGCAGGTCTCTTTGGGCTTTCAGCTTTATATTCAGTAATTTGTTGTTGTTGTTGATGATGTTGTTGTTGATGCTGTTTGCCAGATGAATATTGCCTCTGCTGGCTACTTCCTGAAGAAGAGGACCTACCCTGATGTCTCTGATATGTTTGATACTGGGTAGTCCTCTGAGTTGAAGAACCTGAAGCACCAGCAGCAGGTGGAGGAGGAGGATCTTTCCTGAATCTTGGAGGAGGAGGTGAGTATCTCCTGTTTTTCTTTCTTTCTTTTTGTTGGTTCTTGGACAACCACATCCATGTTGTCATGCCCTTGTATGGTGTGATTTTCTGCAGTATATAGTAGGGAGTATCATTTGCTGGATTTGGTTTTAGGGCAGGAGGTGGAGGAGCTTTCCTTTTCTTGGAGACTTTCTTCTTTTTGGGTTCATCATCAGAGTTCTCTTCATCATCATCCTCATCAGAAAATCCTTGAGGAGTATCATATAAAACATCAATGGCTTTTAGTACAGATGTATCAATAGGCTTTTCAGCCTGAGTAGGAGCTGGAGAAGGAACTGGAGCTGGAGCAGTAGAGCTATACACAATAGTGCTTTCAGCAACTGTTTATTTTTTTTTTTCTATATCAGTCCATGATCAATGCATCAAGATCAGGCATTGGGGAGTCATCCATAACAAAAGTTGGAACAGAAATATCTCTAGGAGGGGATGAAGTAATGAGGGGAGCAGCTTTGGTGGAGATGAGATAACAGGGACTTCTGTAATGGCAAAACTAGCCTTCAGTTGCTTGACAACCTTGGGGCTTATTGGTGAGGTGTAGGGGACTATAGTCAAAGATGACTTAATGTTGTCTTCTGGCAGAAAGTGCAAATGAGCTGTATCAAACATGCTCAACAATGTCAAAAGATCAACTGTGGGATTTATAATATAATCACCAACAGTGTCTACCTCAGTCATAACAGGCTCATCCATATCAGTATCTGATTCTATCAAGTCTATTATGTCAAAAGGATCTGCATCTTCTGAAGAATCAGTCATGAAAGAATCAAGTTTTGCTGTTACTGCTGCTGCTTCTGCTGCTGCTTTTTGCTCTGCTGCTGCTTCTGCTTCTGCTTCTGATGCTGCTGCTTTTTCTGCCGCTGTTTCTTTCTGCTGCTACATGCACTGGAGCTTCTCCATCATGAAGCATCTCCCCCTGACTGGCTGCAGAAGGGCCTGAAGCAGTCCCCCAGAAGACGAAGGGACGGGGGATAAAAGCAGCAACTGTGGCAGAGAGATTTTTGAGGGAAGCAGTGAGAGGTGCTAGAGCAGTAGTGAGAAGATTTTGAAGAGTAGGAGAGATGAAAACAAGCAGATCCTTAGCAATATCAGAGAAATTTAAATACAGAAATTTTGGAGCAGTGGAGGAGTAGAGATTGTGGTGACCACAGTTTGAACAAACAGAAAAATGCACTAGACATATCTTGGTGGGTGTGGTCAGGTGCAGAAGATGGAATTTCAGTTGGGGGATGGATTCTTGATGTAGGGATGATGGGGGAATCACCAGATTGAATGTGTGGGAGGAGATAAAGGTGTCAGGATTTGTGGTGGTTAAATGAGGTGGAAGAGGGGATTGAGGTGGGGAGGGTTGTGGTGATGGAAGGAGAGTGGTGTATGGATTCCTGAATGGGAGAAGATGGGATTTCAGTTGATTGGATTGAGTGAGATTTATTTGAAGAGAGGATGGAGGTGGAGAACGTGCAGGAGATGGAATGGGGTAGAAATGTGAAGTGGTTGTTGTTGTTGAGTTTGAGGAGGGGAGGGAATGTTGGAGGTGGAGGGGGCCTCTTCTGGGGTTAGAGGAGAGGCTGTGACAGCCCTAGTGCTTTCAGAAGACCGGGAGGAGAAAGAAGCCTTGGAGGGCTTGTGATGTTCCTCTCCCACCTGCCAAAGAGGGCACAGTGAGCCTCTTGGAGGCATTTATGAATATGGTCGGGGTGACCAGAGATTCAGCAGCCGTTTCTTGAAGGAAGATTCCTAGAATCCTTCCAAAACAAACCTCCTTTTTAGTATTCTTCTTCCTAATCAGTTCAAAGATGATTTGAGCCCAGTTCACGGCTTTCTTATTTACCACTGCACACATTACCAGGAATTGATGTCTGGTTTATGTAGTCATGGGCTATATGCTTGCCCAGCAGTACTTTCCCCACAATATCAGCTAAAAATTTATACTCGTCAGAGAGATGTTTCTTCAGTAGTTTATTTGGGGTTGCTCCAGAATAACTCATTTTAGTCAACATGTCATTAAACTCTTCATTATCAATTTCCAGTTCTTCGGTACCATTGCTTAATCCAATATTTCAGTCAGAACGGCGGGGGTAAGAGAGACAGCGTTACCCGATATGGTGCCGGTTATGGTGTCTTCATCTGTGGTAGAGGAGGTGTATACCCACTCTCTGATTTCTGCACTGGCGAGCTTAATCCTGGTGGTCATCAACTTTTTCAACTGCTGTTCTTCAAGCAGTTTTAGAATATCTAGGAAGATTGGGTCGGAGTGTTGGAATGATTCAAAATCCACATCAAAACCGGTATCAAATTTCATGGCTGCAAGCTGCCTGCTGGAATCGTCATTAGTTCACCTGCAAGAGAAAAACGAAGATCAAGTGCAAGGGAACTGAAAGCGCAGGACGGAGGTTGAAGAAAAACCTAGATATAGGATTTTCGAATATGAATCGACAAACTCCGCTCCACGAAAATAAATAATTCTTCGATCTGAGATCGACGAAATAATTTGTAGTTAAATAATCCGTCGAGCTCAGTCTGAAGATTTGAAAACATTTCGTCGAGCTCCGTTCGACGAAAGTTTTCTGAAGCAGATTCGTCGATCTCCGTTCGACGAAACCAGTTTCATTCACAGAGAGTTCGTCGATCTTCGTTCGACGAATATCTGAAGAATGTTTCCTAGTTCGTCGAGCTCCGTTCGACGAACTTTGAAAAATTCATCAAGTGCAGACAGAAGTTAAATCAAAGCTTCTCCATTGATCATGCCCAGCTGATTTAAAAAGAACAAGTGATTTCTCTCATCCAAGGCTTTGGTGAAAATATCTGCTCTTTGTAGATCAGTGTAGATATAGACAAGTTTGATTTTGTTTTTGTCTACACACTCTCTAATGAAATGATACATAATGTCTATATGCTTAGTCCTACTGTGATGAACTGGATTATGTGCTATGGATATAGCACTCGTGTTATCACATAAGAGAGTTGAATTATTTAAGTTGAACTCATAGTCTAGGAGTTATTTTTGAATCCACAACATCTTGGAACAACAACTGCCAGCTGCAATGTATTCTGCTTCGGCAGTTGATGTGTACACAGATGATTGTTTCTTGCAGAACCAAGACACTAATCTCATACCAAGGAACTGACAAGTTCTTGAGGTACTTTTCCAATCTACCCTGCATCCAGCAAAGTCAGCATCTGAATATCCAGTTAAATCAAATTCTGACTCAGTAGGATACCAGAGACCTAGACTAGGACAACTCTTTATATATCTCAAAATTCTTTTTAGAAAAACTAGATGAGATTCTTTATGTTTCACTTGAAACCTAGCACAAAGACATGTGACAGACATTATGTCTGGTATACTTGCTGTAAGATATAGTAGGACCCAACAATGTCCCTATATAGTTTTTGATCAACTGGTTTCTCATGTTCATCAGTGTCTATTACAGCATTAGTAGTCATAAGTGTTTTCTTTGCTGAGGCATCAGCCATCCCAAACTTTTTAAGAAGCTCTTTAGCATATTTAGCCTGGGAGATGAAATGTCATCAGGTAACTGCTTCACTTGTAGACCAAGGAAGTAGGAGAGCTCACCCATGCTACTCATTTCAAACTTAGAATGCATGAGGTCAGAAAAACTCTTGCATAGTTTAGAATCAGTAGACCCAAATATAATGTCATCAACACATATTTGTACTAACAATATTTTATCATTATGGTGTCTAGTGAACAATATTTTATCTACTATACCTCTACTGAATTTATGATCTATCAGAAAGCTAGTTAGAGTCTCATACCAAGCTCTTGAAGTTTGCTTTAGACCATAAAGAGCTTTATGCAATTTAAAAACATATGAGGGATGAGTTGGAGATAAAACTTGAAGGTTGTTCAACATAAACCTCTTCTTTCAGTACTCAATTCAGGAAGACACTGTTTACATCCATCTGATAGACTTTAAACTTTTTGTATGCATCATAAGCAAGGAAGATCCTGATTGCTTCTAACCTTGCATCTGGTGCAAATGTTTGATCATAGTCTATACCTTCTTCTTACCTATAACTTTGAGCAACTAACCTTGCATCTGGTACAAATGTTTGATCATAGTCTATACCTTCTTCTTACCTATAACCTTGAGCAACAAGCCTAGTCTTGTTTCTCACAATTACACCATGGCATCTAGTTTGTTTTTGTATACTCATTTAGTTCCAATGACTGGTAGTCATTGGGTCTTGTAACTAAATCTCAAACTCTACATCTCTCAAATTGGTTGAGTTGCTCTTGCATTGCAATGATCCAGTGAGCATCTTGCTCATCATCTTTTATGCATTGAGGCTCAACTTGAGAGAGAAAACAGACATGCATCACATCTTGGTTGAGTTGATGTCTTGTCTGTACACCTGCTGATATGTCTCCAATCACTTGGGATCAGGGTGATCCCTTAGTGTGACAAGATCAGTGGGTGAAGTTGGTTCAACAACAGCATTTGGAATTAATTCCTCTTGTGGAATTATGTCTGCTGTTGAATGAAGTTCAGCCTCTTCCAAAGGTTCATCTTCACTGTCTTCATCAACTTGTGGAGGAGAAGGTGTTGTAACCTCTTGTGGAAGGTTTAATTCACCCATTTTCTCACACAAGTGAGGTACCTGAAATGTGCTATTGGTAGAAATATCTTTCTCCTTATAAGACATATTAGTTTCATCAAAATTAACATGAATTGATTTTTCAATTTTTAAAGAGGATTTGTTAAACACCCTATAAGTTTTGCTTACTTGAGAATATCCTAGAAAGATTCTCTCTAAAGCCTTAATTTCAAACTTTCTAATATATTTTTTGTTGTTGTTATGTATATAATATATGCAGCAAAAAACTTTAAAATATGTGATTTTAGATTTCTTCCTTTTAAGCAATTCATAGGAAGTCTTATTCTTAAGTTCATGT
Organism: Platanthera guangdongensis; assembly: GCA_039583875.1. Taxonomy (NCBI): domain Eukaryota; kingdom Viridiplantae; phylum Streptophyta; class Magnoliopsida; order Asparagales; family Orchidaceae; genus Platanthera; species Platanthera guangdongensis. The sequence goes on from CM077165.1 coordinate 157,013,414, forward strand.
ATTAGGTTTCTGTTCAGTACATAGTTTGTTGTGCTTACAACATCTGCCCAAAAGGATAGGGGCATGTAAGCATCTGCAAGTAGTGTGTCTGCAGCTTCAATTAAGGTTCTGTTCTTCCTTTCAGCTAACTCATTTTGTTGGGGAGTTCTAGGAGCTGAGAAGCAGTGTCTGATACCTTCCTTCTCACAAAACTCATGCATAAAAAAAGACTCAAACTCTGTATCATGATCACTTCTGATCAATGCAACATGAGTAGAGTAGCTCAATCTGTATGGTCCTGAGAAAATTTGTAAGAACTTCGAATGTATCTGACTTAGATCTCATAAATAACACTCAAGTAAATCTTGAGAAGTCATCTACAATAACTAAAGTATAGGATTTCTCTCCTAGGCTTTGTACAGCAATAAGTCCAAATAGGTTCATGCGTAGCAAGCACAAAATTCTAGGTGAATCACTTTTATTAACTGATTTAAAACTAGATTTAGTTTATTTGCCTAGTTGACAAGCCCTGCAAAGGCCTTACTTCTTGTAGGGACCAGAAGGTAAACCTCTGACAAGACTGTCTTTATATAGTCTAGCAATGTTTTTCATATTTACATGTTCTAGCATTTTATATCATAATTCATTTTGATTGCAAACAATGTTAAGCAGACAAATATCTGAATTGGCAGAATGAAAATCAACTAAGTATATGTTTCATTGTCTATTTCCAATTAAAATATTTTGTTTTTCTTTATTAGAAATAATACAAGATGTTGAGTTAAAATGTACCTGATAACCTTCATCACATAATTGGCTTATAGAGATGAGGTTATGCTTGAGACCACTTACATATGTCACCTTCTTGAAAGTGACTGCTTCAATCTTTACTTCTCCAAAGCCTTCAGACTGGCCACACTTTGAATCACCAAAGATAACCTTTGGTCTCAGCTTGGACTTGTAGTTAAATAAATTGTTCTTGCTGTCAGTCATGCGTTTGGAGCATCCACTGTCCAGATACCATTTTTGATTATCTGCTGGACAACCCCTTTCCTGCAACGAAAACAGTTATTTGTTCTTGACTCAGGTTACCGTGGGTCCTTTATATTGTTGATAGGAGAAATTATATATTACTGAAAATTCAGGTTATGATTTATAACCTAAGGGATGATACCTTCTAGGAGGAATTATCCAATCAGCTAGTGGATTAAAATGTTTCCTAGATTTATTAGAATTGTTGTTATAGTTATGAGTTTTATTAAGTCTTGCTGAGTTCGACGAAATGTTGTGAGTTCGTCGACCAGAGTTCGACGAAATGGGATGAGATCGTCGATCTCTGCTCAGAGAATGAACGTATTTATTTTCTGTGCCCCAAGTTCGTCGATCTCTGCTCGACGAACCATACATAGTTCGTCAATCGCAGTAAGACGAATAATTATTATATTGATTTACGTTCAAAGTTCGTCGACTTGAGTTCGACGAACTGGCCACATTTTGTCGATCTGAGTTCGACGAAATCTGCTGAACTTTGTTTTTATCTAAGGTTTTCTGATTCTGATTTTTCTTGTTTTTGTGTGTGATTTTAGGTTGATTGAGATTGTTATTATCTACCTTTTCTTTACCCTTTTCAGACACAAACTTTATTGGTGTGGTTAATATATTCTTCTTGAGTATGGGGGATAAAATTGATGATGCACCCAATCCTAGTTTGTCATTCAGTCTGACATTGACTGTGCTTGTGATGTCCATCAGCTTAAGGCTCTCTCATTGAGAGATTTCTCAAGTTGTTTGCCTCACATAGCTTTGTTTTAAAGACTTAATTTGTTCATTAGCTAATGTTGGTTCTTCTTTTAACCTGGTGTTTTCAGAAATGATGTTTTCCTGATTTAATAATTTTTCCCTAAGTATTTTGATTTCCTTTTCTGAGTTTATTAAATCAATGCACATAGTTTTAAATTCAATTTTGAAACTATCAGAATTATAATCAAAAGATAACAATACCTGATCAGCTTTAGATTCTGGAGCTTCTTCATTGTCAGATGCATGCTCTTCATCTGATTGACCTCTGGAGGCATCAATGGCCATGAGGCAGACTTCTTTGGCTCTTGCCTCTTCTTCTTCATCACTGGAACTGGAAGATGTGGATTCATCTTCAGTGTCACTCCAATTTTCAGCTACAAAGTCCTTCTCCTTCTTCTTGTATTTGCTGGAGGAAGGTCTTGAGCTTTGTTGTCTTCTAGAATCATTTTCTCTTCTCTTTTCTTTCTTTTGATTTTCTGGGCACTCTGAGATGAAATGTCCAGGTTTCCTGCAGCCAAAGCATACTACTTATTTAGTAGGGGTCTTATCATACCTTGACTTATCATCCTGTCTGGATGATTTCTTTCTGAAGTTTTTTCCTTGCCATTTTATAAAATCTTTTGGCAAGCAGACTCATTAACTCTTCATTCATTGTTGAAGTTTTTGTCTCTTCAGCAGCCTTGAATACCAGGTTGTGCTCTTTTCTGGCTGGTGGAGTCTTTTGTTCAGCTGCTTCTCTGGACTTGATTAGTTGCTCATAGGACTTGAGCTTTCCCAAAAGAGATTCTATGAAAATCTCATTTAAACTTCTGGCTCCTTGATTGGCCAGATCCTTGAATCCCATGAGCTTGGGAAGCACATGAGGATTTTATCATTCACCTCAGTGAGGGAGATGTCTTTATCCAAGGTTTTCAGCTCATTGATAATTGAGCTCAGTCTGTTGTACATGTCTGCAACAGATTCTGCTTCATCTTTCTTGAAGTTTTCATATTGTGATATGAGGTGGGATCTTCCATCCTTCCTTTCATCAACAGAGCCAGCCATCATTTGGTTGAGAGAGTCCCAAATGGCCTTGGCTGATGTGCATTCAGCCACTTTCTGGAGTATGTCATCAAACATTGTTTGGGCCAGAATGTTCATGGCCTTGGCATCAGCAACCTTGACTTTTTTTTTGAGCTTCAGTCCACTCAGGTGGTGGAACTGCATGAGTGCTGGAAGTTGATGTGGATGCAGCTGGTTGAGGAGGACCTGTCAAGATGGAATTGTAGATATCCTCATCAATAGAGTTCATATAGAGTTTTATTCTTGACTTCCAGATGGTAAACCTATTTAGGTTGCACACTGGAGGTCTGGTGCTTGCATAGTCTTTGTTCTGTGTCATGCTGTGAATATAACTTAATAGAAATAAAAAGTCAGATTTAACAAATGATCTTTTGGTTCAAGGGTTAGCTTGTACAACCAAAGGAAACTTGCTCTGATACCAATTGAAAGTTAGGGTTAGATCTGATATACTCTAAAGGGGGGTGAATATAGTATCTTGAAACTTTTAAAGCTTTTTGCTGTAAATAAAAATTGGTGCTAAAGATAATCTACCACAGGCACAACAAATATAAATTAACTATCACAAACACAGCAACCTAGCTAGCACAGCCACAGCAAAAACAAAAGAAAAAGTATAACAAGATAACACAAGAATTTTATAGTGGTTCTCCAACCTGGGTACATCCACTCTTCTACCACCCTAGTAGGAATCCATTAACAGGTTTTTGATCAGGTGACTGCCACCAATGAGTTTTTGATCAGGTGCTCAAAAGCCAACTCAAGTCTTTTGATCAGGAGACTTGCAACCAAAAATAACTTTTGAAGGGAGTTAAAAAACACTTTTTACAGTGGGGGTGAGAGAGTGATTATGTCTTCTCTTTCTCAAAATACAACTGAGAATACTTTAGTGGATCTTTGATTGTCAGCAAAGCTCCCCTGAGATGTTGATTTGTTCAGGAAAGTTAGTGCTTTGCTACAGGGTGAGTAGGCCTTCAATCTTTTGCCTTGACCAGAGGTGCTCCTGGAACTTCTTGACTGATAAAGTTTCTGTTGTCCTTGAAGAATCCCTGGAACGAAGAAGGAAGAAGACTCTTGATTTTGAATTGATGTTCTTCTTCTTCTTCAGCTTGTTGTTGTTTCTCTGGTCTAGGGCTGGTTGTTTCTTTTTTGTTCTATTGCCCTTGTGTATCTTGTGCTCTGCGTGTTGTTCTGTATTCTGTATGTCGTCGCTTATCCAGAAGTCCCAAGAAAAATCATTTTATATTTCTTATAACATCTTCCTTCTGAATTTTTGAATTCCTTCAGCATTGATTACTGACGGGCTGGAGAATATCTGCATTGATTGATTTCCCCAACTGTCCCATTGAAAAACGACAAGCAATAATCCTGATGAAGTCCATAATCAATGCTGCGTCTAACGGTAATATTCAGAGAATATTAAGTATTGATTACTCAGGAATTATTGCAATAAATTAAGGACAGAGGGAGGGAATTATCCAAGTCTGGAACTGCACAGAAATCGTTGAGCAAAGAACAGAATTCGTCGACCTGGGTCCAGAGTTCGTCGAGCTTAAATGATATATTCGTCGACCAGATTATAGTTGTTCGTCGACCTGAGATCCAAGATCGTCGACCTGAGAACTGTTAACTGCTTTCTCCAGAACCTTGTCAATTCTGTGTATTAAGATCGTAAAGTTGAGAATATGACTTCGTCGAGTAGTGTTCAGCTAACTGCTACTTGATAAAACTTGTTAATGATGTGGTCTAAGTTCGTCGAACCAGAAATCGTTGACTGGAGTTCAGTGAAGTGTTTCTGGACTTAGAATATTTTGATGTTTCTGGAAGAAGATGTTGAAGAGAGTATCCAGAAATCGTCGACCTGAGAACTAAGTTCGTCGACCTGTAAACTAAGTTCGTCGACTGGAGTTCAGAGAAAGGAATTCTGGAGTTGGAATGTTGAAGTATAGTGTCTATAAATCGTCGACCTGAGAACTAAGTTCGTCAAGCTTAGCTCAGAGAATTGTCTCTGAGCTCGTCGAGCTGAGCACGACTTTCGTCGACCTGAGTTCGACGAACGTCGAACTCATTTTCCTGAGTCTTTGAAATTTCTCTAAGTCTTGAGTCTTTTGCAGTCTGTTGATGGCTGGTCCATGCAGTGTTGACTCTAAGGACATGGTCTATACTCTAGGACTTATACATGACCCTAGCTATACATGTTGGGTCAAACATCCTAATTTAGTGAACTTAGCTCAAATCCAACTACGGATCCAACACCAGCGAATTGTCACAGGTGCCCCAGTCTACGCGGTGCTTGAATATCTCGCCGCTGAGGTAAACCTCTTTCTTTTCATCCTATTGGATCTCCAAATCTCTATCGTTTATATAATTTGTGGTTCCAGGTTTTAGAGTTGGCTGGAAATGTTGCGGGAGACAACAAGAACTGTATTATACAAAAGCATGTGCTCCTTGAGGTGAGGACGATGAAGAACACGTGAAGCTTCTTGGCGGTGTGGCGGTCGTGCATGGAGTGGTACCTCCCAACATCAACAATGTCCTGCTTCCGAAGAAGGTGTCAGTCAGTGAGCTGAAATCTCCGCGCAAGAACTAAAACTCCCAAGAAAGGATTAAAGATGTTGGTTTGTAATCTTCAACTGCCAAGAAGCTGTGTGGAGCTTTACGTGATGACTCGGGGATTTTGATAGGGTGAGAGCTCTCATTAGGGTCATTGATGATTGGAGTTTCGAAGCCCAATTTTGATTACTTCGGTGCCGAAGCCGACTCCGAGTGCGAAGCCCGGAATTATTCCCTCCTCCCCTACCCATTGGCCGGCACATCCCAAGCCTTCCCTTGGCCGGCCAATCAAAATTTTCCCTTCCTCCAATTGTAGCACAGCCACCCCTTTTCCCACTAAATCAGCCGGCCACATCCCAGCAAGGCTCTTCCCTTGGCCGGCCTCTCCACACTACCCCTCCGCTTCCACCTTTACCTCCCCTCCAACAACCGGCTACCCCCATCCCACCCCTAACCAATCAGCCAGCCAAGCATCCCTCCTTCTCGCCTCCATCATAGCTACAGCCGGCCACCAAACAACAACAAAACAGCCCCCTTTTTCCCTTATTTTCACCCCCGACGATTACCGAAAAATATTTTTGGTCGTCTCCGGTGATCCCCCACCTCTCTCCCATCATTTTCCTAACATTTACCATTTTTCGGCGATCACCGAAAAACGTCTCCGGCGACCTCCACTACGACCGGCGACCTCCTCCAACCACCACCAGCCACCACCCTTCTCCACCACTTCCCATAACTACTCACTAACCCACCATTTCCACTCTCCTAAATTTTAGGAAATTAATTCCAAAAATTAAGGCTAACTAACCACTTCCCCATTTTCCCCTCATCAAAATTGTCCGCCCCCCTCCCACTTCCCCGGAGGGCGTCGTCCCGCATATGTTTGAAGATACCCGCCGTAACAATCTCCGCTCGCGGCCGCGTCGCCGCAACATTCAAGACAGCAAAGATATTCACCGCTACGACCTCCACGCACGGCTACTTGTGGCCGCATAGCTCATAGATGTTTTAGTTAATTTTAATTTTTAGTTCGAGTTTAATATTTGAGATTCAGCCAACTATTGTTTAAGTTTTAGATCGCTGTGTTAGCTTAAGTTTAGATTAATATTTTAATCTAAAGTAATTTTTATCATATTATAATATGTTAAACATTATATATATTGGGCTAATGGAGAAAGGCAACAGCTAATGTTTTGAGAAAAAGAAAAAAAACTCCCGCGAGCTTTCTTGCTAGGGTTACATGTAAGCTGAGCGATTCAGCCGCCCTCCTCCGCCTGGCGTGTGACTCGCCTAATCCACCGCCGGTGCGACTCCAGCGACCTCCCCTTCCCGGTGGTGTGACTCCATCGTCCCTAGGTGCGAAGCCTAGGGCTACTCCCTACCCGAACTGTCGCCTCCCCAACCCGCTCCCGCAGCCGCCCTCCTTGACGATCAACTCCAAGCTCCGGCCGAACACCATTTCCTTGTTGTACAACCCACCACTACGATTTCAAGATCTGAGAACTGAACCACTCTCTCCGACCCGTCGCCGACCTCTTCCCTGCACCCGGCCGACCCTCTTGGCCTTGGAATTGCTGCTCCACCGCTGGGAGCTCCACAGTGCGACATCGTTGAAGTGTTGACAAGGAACTCGTCCGCTCGGTGTGACTCCGGTAGATCCGTGGTAGAGAGACTCTTCACCTAAAACTCCTAGTGAGCTTGGGGTAACGAATTTCTCTACTCTCTTGTGTGTGATTCTTCGTTGGTAGTTTTGTGTGGTGAAAAAGGGCGGCGTTGCCTTCGAAACCATTAGATTTTTGCGGGTTTTAAATCGAAGTTTTTGCGTGTTTTCCGATCGTTCTTGAGAATTAACAGATTGGGTAAATCCTTATCGTGACATTGATTGGAGTGGGTAACTCCTTGTTTTGACGCTAAAAGGATAGGGGTAATCCTATGTTTTTTCGTTCTTTTGGGAGTAAATACGACCACTTACCGAATCGCCGTTTTGGTCGGGTTTCTTTTGGTGTGTATTGTGCATGTGTTGCGATTAAGTTAAGAATATTGAAGTGGTTAAAAATTCGTGTGCGCGCGTAATTGAGCGAAAAGGGCTTGAGTGAACTATCGTTTGAATTGTCACACACTTCCTCCGCATAGGCCTGCATCATCCCCTCCTAACTCCCTCATATTATTCAGCCCACTTCCCATCCAAATCCTCATCCCTCATCCCCGCATGAAAACAAACCCCCACCTCCTTCAAATAACCGACCCCCACTTCCTCCTAATTGGTTGACCGATCCCCCGCTCTCTGCCTTTTCCCCTACTCACACGGAGCCTCCAATACCCTTACAGCAGCCTAACTCCCCCAGTTCCTCACTAAAACAGCAGCCAACTCTTTTCCCCCACCCTGCCCCTCTCTCACTCTCACGTGGAGCCACAGCCATATCTTCCCCTCCCCCCACACTCCAACCAAACCAGCTTGAACCCTCAGCCAAACACAGCCCGGTAACCCACTTTTCTTCCCTCTACCAGCCCTCCCATTGTTGTTAGAACTTCTTGGCAGCAAACACCACATTCCAGCCCCTGTACGGCCACTGTCCAGGCCCCATTTCAGCCACCCTAAAGCCTCGGTAAGTCTTCAAGAAGAGCCTACTCTGCCCTTCCCTCTTAATAGTTGTTGGTAATCAAGGTGGGTTGTTCTTATTTTTTGCATTGGATCGCGTATTAGCTCTCTACTTGTAGAGATAGTGATGCGACCATCACCGCCTTCGAGACCGCGTGGAGATCGGAACCGTTCATTTCGAGCGGCTCGCCGATCATAATATTTTTCTCTTGTTGCAGTGTATTTTTGTATTTTTTTTGTCGGAGCGTCGGCCAATCATAGTTGTTCATTGCTCCCTAGAAAGTTAAAAATAGAAGGTGAGGGCTCTCCGGGTGCCGAAACCAACTCCGGGTGCGAAGCCCAATTTTGATCGCTTCGGTGCCGAAACCAACTCCGGGTGCGAAGCCCGGAATTATTCCCTCCTCCCTACCCATTGGCCGGCCCATCCCAAGCCTTCTCCCTTGGCCAGTCAATCAAAATTTTCCCTTCCTCCTCCAATTGTAGAACAGCCACCCCTTTTCCCACTAAATCAGCCGGCCACATCCCAAGCAAGGGTCTTCCCTTGGCTGGCCTCTCCACACCACCCCTCTCTCCACACCACCCCTCCGCCTCCACCTCTACCTCCCCTCCAACTGCCAGCTACCCCCATCCCACCCCTAACCAATCAGACGGTCAAGCATCCCGCCTTCTCTCCTCCATCATAGCTACAACCGGCCACCAAACAACAACAAAACAGCCCCCTCTTTCCTTATTTCCACCTCTGGCGATCACCGGAAAATATTTTTGATCACCTTCGGTGATCCCCCACCTCTCTCCCATCATTTTCCTAACATTTCTCATTTTTCGGCAATCGCCGAAAAACGTCTCCGGCGACCACCACCATCGGCGACCTCATCCAACCACCACCAGCCACCACCCTTCTCCACCACTTCCCATAACTACTCACTAACTCACCATTTCCAGTCTCCTAAATTTCAGGAAATTAATTCCTAAAATTAAGGCTAACTAACCACTTTTCCCTCATCAAATTGGCCGCCCCCCCTCCCACTTCCCCTCTCAACTCCCTCATATTATTCAGCCACTTCCCATCCAAATCCTCATCTCTCATCCCCGCATGAAAACAAATACCCACCTCCTTCAAATAACCTTACAGCAGCCTAACTCCCTCACCTCCTCACTAAAACCAGCAGCAAACTCTTTTCCCCCACCCGGCCCCTCTCTCACTCTCCCGTGGAGCCACAGCCATATTTTCCCCTCCCCCCACACTCCAACCAAACAAGCTTCAACCCACAGCCAAACCCAGCCCGATAACCCACTTTTCTCCCCTCTACCAGCCCTCCCATTGTTGTTAGAACTTCTGGCAGCAAACACCACATTCCAGCCCCTGTACGGCCACTGCCCAGGCCCCATTTCAGCCACCCTACAGCCTCGGCAAGTCTTCAAGAATAGCCTCCTGCCCTTCCCTCTTAATAGTTGTTGGTAATCGAGGGGGTTGTTCTTATTTTTTGCATTGGATCGTGTGTTAGCTCTCTACTGGTAGAGATAGTGGCTTGTAAATATTATTTCAATTGTTTTCGTCTTGGCAATTTCTTATTTAAATAGTGTTTGTTTTTGCGCACTCTAGTGTTTATACTCCACTCAAGTGTTTCCATATTTGAATGTTTCAACTCTTTCTGGGCAATCAAATTAATATAATTTTATAAATATCAATTGTTGCAAGTAAATCGTCGGATCTCATGTGTCATTGCATATAAGAGTTCATACATTTTATTTTTCTCATCGCATAGGGCCGTCCTGCATCATCATAACTCTCGTCGCTCCCAAGCACACCAAAGATCCCGTCACTCTCGAGCACGCCAAAGCTCTCGTTGGTCCCGAGCACGCCAAAACTCATGTCGCTTCCGAGCATGCCAAAGCTCTCGTCACTCCCGAGCACGCCAAAGCACCCGTCGTTGTTGAGCACGCCAAAGCTCTCATCGCTCTTGAGCACGCCAAAGCTCCTGTCGCACTCAAGTGCGCCAAAGCTCCCGTCGCTTCCGAGCACACAAAAGCTCCTGTCGCTCCTGACGCTTTCGAGTAAGTCAAAGCTCTCGTGACTCCAGAGCACGCTTCTGTGAGCTCTGGCAACTCCGACATTGTTCAAAATCTTATTGCAACGAGCGATGGTCATTCACCCTCGAGCTTTCTACTACTTGTAACTAGCGATGATCTATCACCATCGAGCATTCTACTACTTGTAACGAGCGGTAGTCTGTCACCCTCGAACATTCTACTGCTTGTAACACTCAGAGAACTAGTGAAATTTGGTCGGCACCAAACCGTCCCCGTGATTTTTTTCCCCTTTCAGGTTTTTTTCACGTAAAAAGCTTCTTTGTTAGCGGTTGGATTTTTTTTGACTGTATCCGCGCTCGACCCGCTCCTGGTTAGGATGGTTCGCTTCGACCGGTCTACGAGCGCTTCGAGTGACCAGCAACAAGGTCATGGTCCTACAGATGCGTATCATCATAAAAGAGGTAGAGTTCCTAAAAATGTGTGAGGAGGTCACCACGAGATCAACATTAGGCTCTCGGTCGTGATATGGCTCGGGACGACGACAGGGGAAGAGTGGGAAAAGTCCATTCTCAATAGCGGGTCGACATCGCGAAATATGGTCTGCACGCAGCATTAAATAAATAATATTTCATCGCAAACCGAAAGATTGCACGATTCCGAATATTTCTTTTTCCAAAATCAGTAATGAGATAGCGGCCCCCTACTCATATTTATAATAAAAGAACATAATGACACCCCGACAACGACTATGATTGACCGAGAGTGTCAAGTGCCCGATTTCACTAAATGACGACTGAAAATACAAAAATTATATATGAAACCATGCAAACAAAACTCTGGACGCATCTGCAGAGTCAGATCGTCGATCCGGAGAAGCTAAATGTGGCAGATGGCCAATCGGCCCCGAACGGGCCCAAAACTCGTGCTCTACTGCGGGTTTGCGCCGACATTCCGCATGAATAACAAGCATTAATTCTAACACATTGGAACACAAATATTTTAAGCACGCAACAAATAAGTCCTGCAAATTAGATGATTTTACGGAAACAAAAACATATGGTATCACATCCATCAAGATATAGTTCAAGAACGAAATAGTAGTAAACAAGAACACCAAATTACGACGTACACGTGCAGGCCTGGGCGATATTTGGCGTTGTAAGAGGAAGAAAGAAGGGCAAGTAAACCTTGGAGAAGCCCTAAAAGGGTGCAGCTGGCATCGGTGAAGACGCGGAGGTGGAAGTCTACAGCAAGGAGGGATGTGGCGGTGGCGATTTACAACAAGGAGGACTGGGGAAGTGGTAGTTTGCGGCAGAAGGGTCAAGTGAAGGGGATACGGGATGGGCCTGGGCAGTATCAAAAAGGATTATGGGGGAGAAACAGGATGCGGGTTGGTTGATTGGTTCTGTGGGGACTGGATGGTAGGGGAGACGACATTGGATGTGGGGAGGGCAGGTGGTGGAGGGATAAAGTATAGAGGCGGCGGAGGTTAGAGAAGAAGGATGGGCAGGAAGGAGACGGGTGTATTTATGATATAGGGTTGGAGGGGCGAGGGTCGCGACGCTTGCAGGCTGGAGCGGGATCAGTGGTAGTAGCTAGGGTGCAAAAGGGACGAACAAAAAGTAAATTGCTAATCGATCCCTTTACAACTGCTAGCATGCTATTAATAGATGAAAAATTGCTGGGAACAGATGATCATTTTGAGTCGATTTTGTGTATTATTAGTTCTTGTTGTCACATTATGACCTCATTTTAATTATCAGTGTATTCTTCACTGCTTTCTATATGATGTTTGCGCAGAATGATGTGCAATGTGCCTTGTTGTATGGCTTTTGGGAGACTTTGCAGCATGGTGCACCAGTCATCATTGGTGGTATATCTATTGATTCAAAAAAAATATCCTTGAGATGATGTTTAAAGATAATGTCAGACCCTAACATATCCTATAGGCCATTTAAGTTGTTGATTGATGCTGGTTATTACATCTAGATTTTGAAAATGTGAATAAACCACAGGAGAAGTGATAGTGGGTTCGGCAAGAAACTTGATGTGAAAATTCTAAGAGATTGGCTGCTCTAGAAAGATAGCTCATATTCAGCAGCCCTAGCATACGGAAAGAAAAAAGAACACAGCACAAACCTGTAAAGAAATGACAGCACGATCAGTGAACCTTTTTACTGAAGCAGGAATATTTTCTGGCAAAGTTTTTGCTACCCTTTCCAGCTCCTCCTGTTGCTGTTTTGCAGTGACTCTATCAGGACCAGAATACCTATCAACAAGCTCTTTCAAATGTGGCAATCTTTCCCTTAGGTCCTCAATAGCTTCCTGATTAAGATAAATACCGTAATATATTAGTTAGGAAAAGCCAAAAATTGAACGCAGTATTCATATACACCCTATGAAGTAACAGTCAAATGAAATTATTTAGTTCAAAAATAAAAAATTATGGAAATGTGTGCCTGTACTGACAGAAAGAGACAGGCATAAGCAAATCCAGTATCTTGATGTTCAATTACTTTGTAATATATCCATTGTTCCTACTCCAATATGAAAAATAGACTTTTGATAGTGAAAGAAGAAATATAGAAATTGAAGTGACTGTATCATGATTTACTTTAAGGGAAAAAAAATCAAACAGGTAAACACAACAATTCAAGTTGTTTTGTTGAAAAAAACAGTAGAAACAATGCTTGAGTTTGTTTAAATATTTCCAAAGAAAATGTTTTAGTCCACATACACTCATTTTGTTTTGGTCACTTCTCTCAGGAGTAAAAGTAATGGCGCTATTTTTTTTTAATAACGTGTTACCTTAATGGGGCAAAGGCTTGAGTGTTGTTGTTGTAATAACATGGTACCTTATCAAATAAAATATTGAACATAACATCAGTATGATTCGTATTCTCCACTTGAAAAAAAACAATACATGGGGCTAAATACTAATTTGTAATTCTCATAACAGTACTGCCCAACGAGTTCACAAACTCTATCAGAAAAAAGTTTGTAATTTGGTTAATGGAAAGACATCCATCAAAAATCATAGATTTGAATTTTCTCGGTGAGAATTTGAAATATAAATAATTATTATTTCAACAAATATTACTTGTTATATGAGAGCTCCCTCTTTATAGAGAGTAGAGGAGGAAGAAGAATGTATACTTGGAGATAGAAACTAAATACTGACGCAGGACAAACCTATAGGCGACGGAAAAACGACGATCTAACCCTACATGTTATGCAAAGCTCGACGTATTAATCACAAATTAGATAACAAGCATTAACATGCCACACAAATAAATTCATAGCAAGGGAAAATAATTAATCAGGGCGAAACAAGCTTAAACTTTCATCCGCATGAAGGGTCAAAGTAAGAGCACGCGGTGAATAAACCCTGCAAATTACAATATTTCTCCAAAAAAACAACTACCATACAAGAGATCCAAAACAAGTATACGAAAATCCAATATAAATATGCTGAAAATAATGGGCTGACCAAGACACTGAAAAATCTAGACCCGGAGATGTGTGTAAGACGATCCGAGGTGGAACCAGAAGCGTGGAAAATGGTGTAGGTGACTGTCCTCGACGGTATAGGGTGAAATCAGACCAGAAATGGATAGATCCGACAACGTGTGAGTAAATCCAGGCGAGGGATGGTGGATCTGATGTTTAGGAGCGGATCCGGCTAGGGGAGGAAGGGAGGGTGGGGGAAATGGTGGATTGGGGCTGCAAACGTCCGTCCAGATCTGGATGTAGAAGATGATTGGAGGTGGTTCCACAAAGAGGGAGGATTTGGGGGGGTGCGGTTTTGGGTTGTAGAGGGACGAGAGGTTTCAGTGGAGGGCAAAGAGCTGGGCGGCGGGTGTAGGTAAGCCACCGGAAGGGAGTAGGGGGCGGTGGTTGGCGGATCGGATGGGGGAAAGCTAGGGGAAGGGCCAGCAGTGGGTGTATAGGAGCGGATCAGGTGGCTGCCAGCTGGAACTACTGGACCGAGAAACAACTTGTTGTTTTGGGGTGTAGGGGCGGCGACAAGGGCCTATGGAGGGGGAGAAGGTGGCTTAGTGTTAGGGAAGACTTGGAGAGAGATACCAACCAATGAGTCATCACCTAGGGTTCCACGAAGTCGGCACCGTGGCAGGATCACGGGATCGCGGGAATCCAGGAATACCTTTCACCAAATTCTGCAATGACTCTAATCAGCCCACAAACTACCTATTTATAATAAAAGGAAAACTAGGGCATCTCACTATCAACGACTATGATTGGCTGAAGGTAGGGCCACAGAAATACATCAAAATAAAACGCTAAATAATGAAATAATATATCAAATCGATGTTGCGAATCCGAACACATCTGCGGAGTCTGATCATCGATCCCGACACGTCATATATGGAAAGTCGTCAATTGGTCCCAAACGGGCTCAAACCTCATCCTCCACTGTAGGTCATCGTCTCTGCTCCGCATCAAATACAAAAAGGAGAAAAATACAATGTGCCCATATCTAGGCTTTTAGTCTTGGGCTTTAATACTCCCCCCTCCCCCTCCCTCCCCCCCTTAAGTTGAAGCATATATATTGATCATTCCCAACTTGACATAAATATCCAAAAAAGAGAAAGAAACTGATTTGGTAAAAACATAGGCCAACTATTTATTTGAAAAAAAATGAAGTGTATATTTATTTTTTGATAATTTCTTCTCTGATGAAGTGACAATCAACTTCAATATATTTTTAGATATGTAGATAACAGTTTTATTACCACAAAACATCGGTAGAGGATAATAGTAGATTTTTCTCAAGTCTTTTAAAAGTGTTCTCTGTTAGATATTGTATTTGGTAGATATAATTTAGACTCACCTCGGGTATTGAGATCACCCTCTCATATATATATATATATTTATATATATATATATATATATATCTTTATTATATAAGGAAACCCTTAATCATCCCATGGTGTAACATTTAAATCCCAAATTGCCCTCATTTAAACAAGTTTTAGGTTTTAATTTAGGGGCTTTTTCGTCTTTTGAAAGTTTTGGGCTTTCTTTAAGACTTAACATTCAATCACAACCGTTAAATGCATGACACGCCCGTCCGATTCACTATCCCCCGCTAGACTTAAAGCCGCTGCCCTAGAGAAATTCCCGCATTCTACTCGACGCCGTTCCTTCCTCCCGCATTTGACTCCAGCGCGAACAAAACGCTCCCACCCGATCTCCTCTGCCCGCATCAACGCCGGACCTCCTCCGCCCGCAGGAATCAACGCTTGATCTCCTCTGCCTGCACCGAAAGGTGGCCTCTGTCTGTCTCACGGACATTTTCCACAGGCTCAGTTTGGAGGATCGATGGTGAGGAGTCATGGTCGTGTGCCGCTCATGACTCCAGGCGGCAAAGGATCCCACGCTCTTCTACTCTTCCGATCTCTAGGCTGCCTTTGCGGCAGCCAGCGTTGGGCGCCCTGACACTCCCTTTTGGGGGACGCCGGCTTTCCCGGGACGGGCGGACGCCATGCTCGAGTCGGTGTTGGAGTTCGGCGCCGGCGGAATCCGAGAGATTCGCATCAGACACTGCTCCGATGTATCCCTCTGCTTTGCACCCGAAAGGTATGTTCAGGTTTAGAGGCCAAAGGGGGATTCTTCAACTAGCTAGGAGTTATTATGCTTATAGTTAGGAGTTAAATTGATTTGGGGGTTTTCTTCTAAAATGCTCATAGTTCCTGAGTTTAAAACCTCTCCTCTTTTCAGCTCTCTGTCTCTCAAGCACATCAAAATGATTTGATTTCCTATTATCTTCTCAACTTTGTGATGTTTTTTCTTTCTTTTTAGAATGGTTGTAAGATTTAGGTTGGTTCATAGTTGGTTCTTACTAATAGTATCACTGCATAGTTGGTTGTAAAACCCCACCCAATTTTGCCTGACATTTTTTTCTTCTTTTTTTGTTTTCAGATGTGTGTTTCCGATTTATTTCTATGATTTCAAATCTCATATTCTTCTATCTATCTGCAGGCTCCGTTCATCCAAAATAGAGAACTATCACGTGCAAGGTATCAGGAAGATTTTTGGTTTTCAGATTTTGTGTTTGCAGTTTTTTTTCTTTTTAGATTTGTGCTCCTGATTAATAAAGATGTTAGCTATTGGGGTTTAAATATACATTTAAATATATCTTGAGTTTGTTTAAATCTGTATAATACTGTATTATTTATAAATATGTTTCCGTTCTCAGTAAAATGGGATGAGCAAAATGAGATTAAAAGTTGGGGGGGTGGTATAGGTAAATACTATGAATGCAATTGTTTTTATTTACTTTTTTAACCTTTTAATTTAATATAACTGCTTCACAGTGACAATAACTAAAACGGAAATTGAGAACAATTGAGTTAGTTGATGTAAATACTATGATCATTCAAAATAGTGATCTTATTTACATTTTATTTACCATGATGTAGTCCTAGCTTCACAAGGACAATAGCTAAAACTACGGCAGACGGCGAGGCGAATATTGGTAACTCAGTGCTTTTTTGATCTTATCTTTCATCCCACTCTCTCTACAAATATCATATATTTCGTACATGTGCACCGTTGTGTTCACTTTTTAGTACATACGTGCACCGTTGATCATTCAAAACAAGAGTTTTCAAAACATACATGCTTTACTTTTTTAATCTATAGAATTTTGTCTCAATTCTTCAGCAAAATTAACAAATTCAAAAAAAATCCAAAGCATCTAGACAAATAGAGTTATGGGAAAACTCATATTGTTGGTACGTATGCGAATGAAAAGGGAAGTACTATGATGCAATTGTTTTTATTTACTTTTTTAACCTTTTAATTTAATATAACTGCTTCACAGTGACAATAACTAAAACGGAAATTGAGAACAATTGAGTTAGTTGATGTAAATACTATGATCATTCAAAATAGTGATCTTATTTACATTTTTATTTACCATGATGTAGTCCTAGCTTCACAAGGACAATAGCTAAAACTACGGCAGACGGCGAGGCGAATATTGGTAACTCAGTGCTTTTTTGATCTTATCTTTCATCCCACTCTCTCTACAAATATCATATATTTCGTACATGGTGCACCGTTGTGTTCACTTTTTAGTACATACGTGCACCGTTGATCATTCAAAACAAGAGTTTCAAAACATACATGCTTTACTTTCTTAATCTATAGAATTTTGTCTCAATTCTTCAGCAAAATTAACAAATTCAAAAAAATCCAAAGCATCTAGACAAATAGAGTTATGGGAAAACTCATATTGTTGGTACGTATGCGAATGAAAAGGAAGTATTGGTTCTCTGATTATCAACATGTTTATTAATTATCTTCTCTTAATCCTGTTTCCACTAATGAATTCATGTTGTATTGCTATGACATTATAGTTACTGTTTTCGAATTTCACAAATGACCCATTTTCTTTTTAATGTGATGATTATATATCCAGCAATTGATTCAAGGAGCCAAGCTGTCCATCTCACTTTCTCCAGTATTGAGTAGTTTTTCTTCCTATGTATATGGTGTATTGATCATTCGAGTGCTGCTAGCTACCGATGAGTTGAGGAATTGATAGTTTGTGTATTTTGTTGCGGAGCAATCTCTTAGCTAAGATCCATGAGATCAGCAATTTTTATTCACAGAAAATTGTGGTACGTTCCATAGGTGCAACTCTATACCTGTTTATTAATAATTTTATCTTTCAATAAATTAGCTTTCCTAACTTTCATTATGTCTTGCTAATTTTATTAGCTTTTCCATGTTGTATTGCTAATTTTATTCATTATGAGCAGATGTAATTAGTTGAGAATATGTAATTTTATTTATTGTGTTGGTGCAACTCTATATCTGTTTGCTTAATTCTTTGAATTAAGCCCATGTTTCCCTAGAAATTTAAACAAGTGTTTGGTAGAGGACTTGCTGATGGGAATACTGTGATGCAATTTCTCTTATTTACTCTTTTTGACCATTTTATGTGTGTACAATTTATTTGTACATGTTGTTCAATTCTAGCACAATTTATTTAATGAGTATTTAAATTATCAATCAATTATCATTTAAAATTGCATAACCAATGATGTGACTTAATTAGGATGAATCATTCCAGAGGGTTTAGCAGCGGCAAGTTGATGTTGAGAAATACATTGATTCATTTTCCATATCATGGTATCAGAGCTATAGGGTTTTCACGGGAGTCTATCGTGAGCCTCCACTAGTTTGTTCCGTCTTTTGATACCACACTCTGATCCCGCGCCTCTGCCTTGTTCTGATCTCGTGTCTCGTTCTGATCCCGAACACCGCGCCTAATTCCAATAGCGCAAGCCGCACCTGGTTCCAACGTCGTGCCTGGTTCCAACGTCGCGCCTGGTTCCAACGTCGCGCCTGGTTCCAACGTCGCGCCTGGTTCCAACGTCGCGCCTGGTTCCAACGTCGCGCCTGGTTCCAACGTCGCGCCTGGTTCCAACGTCGCGCCTGGTTCCAACGCCGCGCCTGGTTCACAACGCCGCGCCTGGTTCCAACGCCGCGCCTGCTTCCAACGCCGCGCCTGGTTCCAACGTTGCGCCTGATTCTGATCCCGCACGCTGCTTCTCGTCTCTGTTTCCGCTAGAGCTTCTACTGTCGGAGCTATAACTGCTCTATATGTTGTAACTGATCTGTCAAGATTCTCACACACCATTCCCAGTTGGCCACCTACCGAGTGCTCTGCAACAACGAGTACTTACTCCTTCGTGGGTATAGAAAGGAGGCTCAAGATGAATTTATATGAGATCTATCAGAGACAAAACAGAGCGCAATCAGAAAGAATCATGGTCAGAGATTTACTGTTGAGAGCAAAGGAAATTTATGGGAGAACTTTGAGTCGAAGGAGAATCTTCAAGTTCATTCTTATTCCTTCTTGTGTTCATGATAGTATCTTCGTGTCTTTTCAATTGAATCGAAGGTGTTCCACCAATTATAAAAGAAATTTGAAGCTGAAAGGAGAAAATAAAGAAGATTTGGAGGTTTCAAAGTGTATCCTACCTCTAGAGCTTGTGTGGGGAGGTAGAAGGCCGATGAAGTGCTGAGAGAGCCATTTATTATTAATTTTAATGGATTTTCATCAGTGAAACCATAGTTCTTCGTTGTTTAGGAATTTTTATTCATAGAAGTGTTTGTGATTTGTGTAACTTGTGTTATGTGTATTTGTTGCTTGCTAGCTACTACTCAAAAGTTCAATCAAGCAAGAAAAAAAATGCACATATTGCTTATGTGGTCATAACACTTTTCCCACCAGAAAGGCCATGGAAACAAACACTAACATCCACGGAGCTACCAGTGCCACTCTAAAAGTTCAATATTGAAAGAGCATATAACTAACAAATAAAAAAATTAGGTTCCCCAAGTCATGAATAAGCATTG
>CM077165.1:157033330-157081954 GCA_039583875.1 Platanthera guangdongensis
CGAAAAACGTCGACTCCCGGGCCGATCGTCGACACAGCCTCGACACGCCCTGAGACACGCCCGTGTCTCAGGCCGTGTTTGCTGTTCGACGATCGTCGACTCCAAATTTCGTCGACCTCGCGGCCAAATCGTCGACTCCAGCTTGACACGCCTTGGGACATGCCCGTGTCCCAGGCCGTGTCACCCGAAAACTTACCTGCTAAGAAAAATTGGGTTGTTACAGTCCTTCAACCATTTATTGTCATGTAAGATTCCTTTCAACATCATCTCATTCCAATACTGTTCAAACTCAAACTCAGAGTCACACTTGCTTATGCATTGATAGAATAAACCTCGCACACCTTTGGCAAGGTTGAAACAATGGACTTTCGAAGGAGCTTTCTTTGAGATGTGTCATTGGCACAATCGATGCCGGCTGGTGGTGAAAACCCGCTCAATAGCCACCGCCATAGCCTGATCTTGGTCAGTGAAAATAGTGATGGGTTGTTTACCACCAACAAACTTAAGAAAAGTATCAAAAACCCAACAGAATGAATCAATGGTTTCTTCTGTTATGAAAGTGCAACTGACGCAAATACTTTGCCAGTGATTGTTAATAGCAATGAAAGGAGCGCATGCCAAGTTATATTTATTTAGTCTATATGTAGTATCAAAAATAATAACATCTCCATAACAATCATAGTCAATCTTAGCACGCCCATCCATCCAAAAAAATTGGTCAACCGATTTAGTTCATCTGTTTGAACTTCGTATAAGAACATACTATCCTCAAGTTGTCTTGCCTGTAGCATCTTCAGCAAACTAATCGAGTCATCAGATTCAATTAATGTCTTTTTACTACGATTGACATAATTATAGGCATCAGTTTTGCTAAATCCACGATTTTCAATACCTCCAACTTATTTGGAAAGAAAATTGTACGCATGCACTATTTTAATATCAGCCCCTGTCATATTTTTTATAAGATCGCCCTGCAAATCTGATACTTTTCTATTTGACCTCAACAAATGCTTCTCTTTCTCCAATGCAAGGGGGTGATTATGCTCCACAAACTTTGAAACAGTCCAATTCTGCCCTTTTGTATCAGTTCTAAAATGCAACAAGCAAGACAACCTGTTCGAGTGTCTAATTTACGATACTTAATTGGTGACGGTTTTGTGTGTTTCTTTCCAGCTTTCGAGCAGGTATATTCTCGTACTTTTATAATTCGGGTGTGTGTCCAGTAAATAATGTGTTACTTACGAACACTAAATCCGGTTTTGTGGGCGTACTCACAATACAAAGCGTAAGCCTCTTCTTCTGACTAGACAACAAGAAAAGTATGATATTTACTTGAAATCTGCAGAAAAATATGAAGTTCAATATTAGAATACAGTCGTACTTTAAAAAGTACAGTTGAAGTTCAATATTAAAATACAGTTGTACCTTAAAAATACAGTTAAAGTTCAATATTATAATACAGTCGTACTTTAAAAATACAGTTGAAGTTCAATATTAAAATACAATTGTACCTTAAAAATACAGTTGAAGTTCAATATTAGAATACAGTCGTACTTTAAAAATACAGTTGAAGTTCAATATTAAAATACAGTTGTAATTCAGATGCAGTGCTACCCTAAGAAACACTACATACAGTACAGAGCATACAAAAAGAATCACATTTTAAGTTTAACATTAAAATACAGTTGTAGAGATGTACAACTCACAAAAAATGACATGTACTCGCAGAAAAATTAGGCAACCTAACAGTTCATGGAACAAGCTTGAGGAAGTACTTGAAGGTCAATGGAGGTTCAACAGTTCATTAAAATACAGTTGTAAATAAAACTTACATGTTGTTCTTTATCCATTTCGCCACTGCAGGCCTCCAAGTCATTACTCCCCTGCCCCATTGATCCCGGATGCAGCGACGGAAGCTTGGCGGCGATGACAACTTAGTTGATGAATCTGGTGAAATAGGCGGGAAAATGAAGGTCGATGGAGGTAAAAGGTAATGGCGGAAAATGAAGGTTGATGGAGGTTTCTGCAAATTTAGCTACCGGGGAAGAGAAAGGGCGAAAAGATGGTGGGGCCCACGATCAAGTTTATTTACACCCGTTCCTACTTTTAGGAACGAGACCCGTCCGCAAAAATTTTCCCGTTAGAAGAGACCCAAAAATCTATGCTGCCCTACCATGCACTTTTGCCCACGCCCAAGTTTTGCCACGTGGCAGGGAGGTATACAACATTGGTAGGTCGCAGTCCCCGGACACAATAACTTTGTACTTTTTGATCACACACGCTCTCCTCTATTGTCACCATTAAGGCTTTATTTGGCGTGGCAGTAGCGGGAGCAAACAGAGGTCTCGAACTGAAGAGAAGGAGGCGGGGATCAAAACATAGTTTTTTTCTCAATTTCTCATGATGCGTCGGGAGCAGACGCGACATTTGCCGCCGCCAGCCATTTGATTACACACCTTGCAGGAGCTGCTTCAAACGCCATCTGAAAACGCGCCGCGCCAAATGAACCCTAAGGCGAGTGTCAAGGGCCATACCAAAATAATCTCAATTTAATGAACTTTTGGATACAATCAAATAGTTTGCCAAAAGGGAGTCATATAGCAAGAGCACAAACCACATGCTTTGAATAAATTCCCCTTCACCATGCATGCCGCACATCAAGGGCCGCACCCACCCTTCAATCTTGTGAACCGGTTCCATAGTGTGGGTTTGAAATGATCACAAAGACACTGATGAGTGTATAAGAGCCCCACACCCCTGTAAGTAGCAATTTGGAATTTCTGGGGTAATATTTCGTGCCCAAAACGTTTTGGGCATATTGGAACGACGTTCTTATTCGATCGCCGTTCCAATATGCCACTGCACGCATCCAATATGCCACTGCTGTCTCGAAGCCACGGACCAGGTGACATTAGATCAGACAATATAGACCTAAGATGAATACAATTCAGGTAGAAACACTCAAACAGATCAAAATAAATCAATAATGGTATATTTAAGACGAAAAGGCGTCCAAATTACAAGATCTTTCAACTAATTACACATCCATATTCTCAAACTGTCTCAATCCATGCCGTGCGAGAGTAAACCCTTGCCATCGCTGAGCTGTGGCCGCTTCCGGGACATCTACTGAGTTCCTCGATTGTTATTCCACGACAAATACGATGGATCGCCGAGTTTCCTGCGAAATATAGCGCGATAATGAGGTGAAGCCGTATGTATAGATTGTAGTAGTGGAAGCGAAAACATCAACTGCAGCAATGTGTGGATTCACTTTCACTTCTATTTTTAAAGTTTCACAATAAAGTTTTCAAATATATCTTTATACTATAAGCAAACTCAAAAAGAGTCATGGTGTAACATTTGCCACCCCAAAATACCCTCTCATATCCTCTCTTTATTTCAAAATATCTTCCCCTACCAATGTCCCCGCCCCCAACCATCTCACCTCCCCCCGACCAATGTCCCTGCCCCTGACCAATGCAGCCGCCCCCGATCAATGTCGCCGTCCCCGACCAATGTCCCCACACCCGATCAATGTCGTCACTCCAATCTTTATACTATAAGCAAACTCAAAAAGAGCCATGGTGTAACATTTGCCACCCCAAAATACCCTCTCATATCCTCTCTTTATTTCAAAATATCTCTCCCCGACCATGTCCCCGCCCCCAACCAATCTCGCCTCCCCCGACCAATGTCCCTGCCCCTGACCAATGCAGCCGCCTCCGATCATGTCGCCGCCCCCGACCAATGTCCCCACAATGGACCCGATCAATGTCGCCACTGACCCCAACCATGTTGCCCCCATGATAGATATCTTCTCCACGACAAATGTCGCCCTAACGACTAATGTTGTCGCTCCGCCCGCCGAATGTCGTCGTCCCCACCATTTGTTGTTGCCCCCGCGAAATGTGTACCCCACGACCAATATTGCCACCCCCGCCAAATGTCATCCCCCACGACCATGTCGCAGCCCTCGACCAATGTCGTCTTTCACGACCAATGTCGCCGCCTACGACCCATATTACCGCCCTAGACCATGTCGCCGCCCCCGACCAATTGTCACCCCCACGACAATTATCATCGTCCCCGATCAATGTTGCCGCCTCCGACCAATGTCTCTTCCCCCGACCAATTTTGCCGCACACGACCAATGTCTCCCCCCACGACCAATGTCGCCACCCCCGCACGGGGTTTCCCGTGCACGACTGCTTGTAATATATATATTTATTATATAATACAATATGCATATCTCAATCACATCATGAATCTCATCTGGACCGTCCGATCAAGCTCCATCAAACACGGGCCGTTGGATTCAAAACACATGGCCTGCCTATAGCTTTTCCGTGGATTTGAGCATTGTTCATTCTCCTAAAAATCCCGATAGGGGATTCGGCATCCCGTGCGTTCCCTTGCCCTCCTCGGTCGGCGGCGGCGGAGCCGCCGGCGGCCTGCCCGGCGCCCTCCGGCGGGTTCGCCGGCCTCCGGCGAACCCGCCGGTGGGCGTCGGGCAGGCATGGCGCCGGCGGCTCCGCCACCGCCGACCGAGGAGGGCAGCCTGCGCAGGAGCAGGCGGAAGCGGGGGGGGGGTGGGGGGGGGGGGGGGGGGGGGGGGGGATTTTGAGTTTTTTTTCATTTTTTTATAATTATATAATTATTTATTATAATTTGATTTAAAAGTAATAATTATTTCATTATTTAAATTTTGCCCGGGGCCGGGCGAAGCCCGCCGGGGAGTCAGTGGACGAACCCCGCTTGATGCGGGCGAAGCCTGCGGCAACGCATCGAGAACCCCGCTGGGGGGGCAGCCCGCGGGGGGGGGGGGGGGGGGGGGGTCGAAGCCCGCCGGGGGGTCAAGCGGGAGAAGCCCGCTTGATTGCGGGCGAAGCCTGCTGCGACGCATCGAGAAAAGGACGGAGCCCGTTCGAAGATGCGCGGGGGCGAACCCCGTCGGGGGGTAAGCGGCGAAGCCCGCAGCGACGCATCGAGAACGGGCGGAGCCCGTTCGAAGATGCTAGTATATATATATATATATATCTTTACTACATTATATCAATATACATATTTAGGTGGAGCACACCAACCAACTAAACTGTTAGATCAAAAATAAGTGTCTTAAAGCTATGATAGAGGGGGGGAAAATAGGGAGAGAGGGGAGAAAGATAGAGTTGGTGTGTGGTCAAATCACTTTAAGAGGAGAGAGATGGGGATAAAGAGAAGAAAGAAGAGAATGTGGGGCCCCGCGACATTTAATGAAAGAGAATAAAATTAATTTAAATTCTATCATGCAATTTTTTGTTTGCTTGTTTGTGTAATTTTCCGTTTTCCAAATTGCCCACATAGACGCTCGAATGCGACGTAACCCGCCTGGAAGCGGGCGGAGCCCGCCTGGAAGCGGGCGGAGCCCGCCTGGAAGGCGGGCGGAGCCCGCCTGGAAGCGGGCGGAGCCCGCCTGGAAGCGGGCGGAGCCCGCCTGAGCGGGCGGAGCCCGCCTGGAAGCGGGCGGAGCCCGCCTGGAAGCGGGCGGAGCCCGCCTGGAAGCGGGCGGAGCCCGCCTGGAAGCGGGCGGAGCCCGCCTGGAAGCGGGCGGAGCCCGCCTGGAAGGGGCGCAGCCCGCCTGGAAGCGGGCGCAGCCCGCCTGGAAGCGGGCGCAGCCCGCCTGGAAGCGGGCGCAGCCCGCCTGGGAAGCGGGCGCAGCCCGCCTGGAAGCGGGCGCGCCCGCCTGGAAGCGGGCGCAGCCCGCCTGGAAGCGGGCGCAGCCCGCCTGGAAGCGGGCGCAGCCCGCCTGGATGCGGGCGCAGCCCGCCTGGATGCGGGCGCAGCCCGCCTGGATGCGGGCGCAGCCCGCCTGGATGCGGGCGCAGCCCGCCTGGATGCGGGCGCAGCCCGCCTGGATGCGGCGCAGCCCGCCTGGATGCGGGCGCAGCGAGAACGGGCGAAGCCCGTTCGAAGCTGCTAGTAGTTGTGCAGCAGCTTCCGGATCCTCTCCATTTGCGACAAAATGGATACTATCAATTTCATTGTAAAAATATATTCTTATTTAACTCGCTCTCTTTCTCTATATCACTCATTAGCCACCACTTTTATCTTTATCTACTCTCATATCTCATGAACATTTTTTTCTCTCTCTCTCCCACAATCTCTCATTTGCTCATTGGTCATTTCCTCTCTGTTTATCTCCACCTCTCTCTTTCTCTTTCTCTATCTTCCCATCTCTCCCTCTCCCTCATTCTCTCTATTTAACTCAGTTGCTCTCTTTTTCTATATCACTCATTAGCCCCCTCTTTTATCTTTTTCTATTCTCATATCTCATCAACACCTCTCTCTCGCTCTCCCTCTCTCAATCTCTCATTTGCTCTCACAGTCTTCATCCGTTCCCATGGTCCTTCCATGCGCATTGTATGGCAACAATAGTAGTCAACCAACGCCTGAGTGATGGTTACTATTGCCACAATCGCACACTGCACATGATACGCACGCGAGGTGCATTTAGTCATGTAATCTTGTCCTACAGTGGGTCCTCCATCTATATAAGGAGCCCCTAAGGGAGTTATGAGGTATCTTTGGAGATTTGGTGCTTGGCTTCTCTTGGAGAGTGGAGTGTCAAGGAGAACCCAACCTCTGAATGCTTGGCGAGAGTTTGCCTCTCGATTGTATTTTTATGTTTGTTTAGTGCAATACAAGTTTCTTATTCGCCGCTCAACTAGGGTTTCAACGAAACCTCAATTTGAATCTTACTTCCTCTGCAACGTGATGCCCTCACCGATCACCGGCAATCATCGCACGAAGATCGCGCCAGACTCACCGTTCCCTCACCTCGCTCATTTGTCCGCAGATTCCGCCTGACTCAATCATTTGTTCTGCTCCGGTATGCCTCACACCGCTCGTCGGCGCATGACTTCCTCTGCGTCCCTTCGTCCAACAACGAGCTCGCCTTTCCGCGCACTGTGCATCCTTCTAGCGTCCCTCTGCTGCTCCGTCCACAGTCCAACGACCCTCTAGCCCCTCCTTTCGCGCACCAACCGCCCTTGCTGCCTTCCAGCGCAGCCCTTATTCCAGACGTTCGATGGAACTTCCAGCGACCAATTCCTGCTCGTTTCCGTGTACGGCCCTCCTCTAGTGCATGATTTCAGTGCGTCTTCAATTATTGGCGCCTCCCACCGGCCCTTCCTCCTATCTAGTCATGTCTGACAGCACCCCAGCGACCCACCAACACTCCTGCTGCCTTCCAGCGGCTGCGCGTCACCTCACAGCCCTCTTGTGGCTCTGGCCGCAATCCGACAGTGTCGCTATGCCTCCCAGCTTCTGATGTTTCACCTGGTCAAGCCACCAGATGAGCCACCCGAGTTTTTCCAACGCGCCAATGGGACCTTGCCCGGCTCGACCTTGAGGACAAGGTCGCTTTTCAGGACGGATGTATTGATACGCACGCGAGGTGTATTCAAACATGTAATCTTGTCCTGTAGTGGGGCATCCATCTATATAAGGAGCCCCTTTGGGAGTTATGGGGTATCTTTGAAATCGTAGTGTTTGGCCTCTCTTAGCGAGTGGAGTGTCAAGGAGGACTCAACCTCGGGATGCAAGTTTCTTATTCGCGCTCTTGATACAATTACAACGTATCAGCAGGTGCGGGGAACCCGTGCACGAACGCTAGTTCTTCCAAGCCCAAACTTCATGAAAAGTTTCTAATAAAATTAAGGCACCTGCCAGTTTGAATATGAATCAACAATCAATATTGAACATGTGCCACATATGAACATAGAGTGCTGCCAGAGAGCTCAAAAAAGTCAACCCAGAAGAAATAAATATATATCCTGGCCGTTGGATGAATGCCACTTGGCATGTGCATTGCAAGTGCAATCCATCAAATGGCCCTACGGATCTATTAGGCTGAATTTGAAAAAAGCATTTCCTATGTGTGAATATGCATATGACAGCATGTTTATGTAGTAGAAATGACATTGATGGAAGGACTCACCTGGGTTTAACCAAATATACCACGGTGAAAAGTGTTGCTAGAAAGAAACACACTCCGCCAATAGAAATATATGCAATGCCGAGGAAGTCATTTTTTCCACCGAGCCAGCTCGTGGTCGAAAGAACCAACTTCTTCTTGCCACCAAAACTGTAAGTGTTGTAGTTGTTCTCAAGTACCACTGTAATGGTATCATTTTCTTTAAGATCCACTTCTATCCTCCCATACAACTTTCTAAATGTTGGGAGGGCTGCTGTACGCATCCAAACAATGAGATCTTCCTGCTCGCTGAGCTGTAAATATCACAAATATAACAGAAAATGATCAGGAGCGTTTAAGCATACAGCCATGCTTCAAAATTGTAGAAAATCCCGATGCATCATCATATTCATATAACTTAACAATGTATTTGATGTCGGCAATATGAATCCTCATTTTCACTCCTTTCAAATGTGTAAATCCTCATTTTTTGCTTCTTACATATTGTCAAACTTAATTGAGTAGGTCAGCCTCTAATATAAATCTTTAAAGGACCTGCTATCAATTTTTAGAATTCATCATAAAAAGTATGAGTCTTTTTTATTATCATACGAAAGTGCATGTGTGTGTATATGACTATATGTACATATGTGTGTGTGTATAATGTACATATGTGTGTATATGTACATATGTATGTGTATGTATTTCTACAAGGCACGGGAGATCCATTGTGTCGTGTAATCTAGTTTCCTCGAGCGATAGCGTGTTCCGGCACAAGACGTCTTCTAGCAAGCTCATCCCTAGCTGGTCACTTTGCTTTTGTGTGACTCTCAGAACCAGTATTGGCAGAACATGCACCGAACTCAACTCTTGCTCTCGTCTAGCTAAGTATGCTCGCAGCAATCTCGCGTGAATCCTAAGCGGTTCTAACTCTAGCTTCTAGTGAGTTCGTTAAACATTGTTCTGCTCTCTCCAACCTAAATTCTCGCTGATTTAGCGCTCGTGTTTGAAAACTTTTGTGGTCGGAGCTCTCGCTGATCAAAGACCTCTACAGCACGAGACCTCTCCCACGCGATTTCATCCACCTACGATCTCTCCTGCCACTTCGTCAGAGCAGTACTAGTCGTAGAAAGAACTCGCCAAAAGTTCATCTTCAGAGGCCCCTCTCGTGACATCTCCCGCACGAGATCTCTCCCACACTCTCCTAGCAAAATGTATCTGTTGATGGATCTCCCGTGCCTTGTAGAAATAGCTCTCTCGAGAACCCGTTCTTGCCCGAGGATCCTATTCTCACGCAACTAGCTCACCTAGCCTCTTGTCCAACTCTGCCTCACGCAAGCAGTAGCACATTCCACAGAGACAGCTCATCGAGGATGTCCTTTGGGATTTATTGTTTGATAAAATTTGTGGAAATTATTCGGATTGTGTTCAAATGGAAGCACTCAAACTACCTCTATCATCTTTGGACTCTTTTTCCTACTACCTATTCACCTAACACCGGTAGGTGAATTTCTCAAAAAGATATCACCTCATTTCAATTTCTCAAGGTCCTGCCGCATCTGCTCCATCTACCTCAGGTAGTGCTTGTATTACCATTGAAAATAAATGGCTCAATGACTTGGGAGAAACCAGTCATATGACTAGCGACACGATCACGTTCACTTATCTTGACAGACATAGTCCTCTTCCCTCAATTATGGTTGTTGATGGTTCCCTTGCTCTCATATGTGGGAAGAGAGTGTTATCACATCTTCCTACCTCAAATTGGAGAATGTCTTTTATGTTCCTAATTTTTCATGCAACCTCATCTTCATAGTGCCATAAC
This sequence comes from Platanthera guangdongensis, assembly GCA_039583875.1. Classification (NCBI taxonomy): domain Eukaryota; kingdom Viridiplantae; phylum Streptophyta; class Magnoliopsida; order Asparagales; family Orchidaceae; genus Platanthera; species Platanthera guangdongensis. Next base: position 157,043,113 of record CM077165.1, read on the forward strand.
AAGAAATCTTAAACTATTATGTCTTATTCTTTCCTAACTCAATTTTATTTTCAGGATCTTCATTGAAGGAAGAAAATTGTTACTGACACTGGAATGGGAGGACTACACTAACTGGAAGGCATCCCTTCTCCATCTAACTCCGCCGCTAAGGTTTCCTTTCTTCAATGTCATCAATGTCTTGATCACCCTTCTGCGTGTCTCCTTCATCAATTATTACAATTGTGAAGCAAAATATTGTTGTCTTTGACTTGGTGCAAACAAATATCTGAGGTCATAATACAACTAAGTCCATGGGTAATGAAAGTTTATATCTCGTCATCTTCATTAACGATTTCTCTTGATGCACTTGGGTCCATCTCATGAAAGATAGATCCAAACTCTTCGATATTTTTCAATCTTTCTATCATGAAGTTAAAACTCAATTTGGAATTTCTTTGAAATTTTCTGATCACGGTGTTACACGTCCAGTCATCCACCTACTCTTCTACCTCTTGCTCATGTAGTTCTCCCTTCAACTCCCAAACCAACATCTCCCTCTAAAGGCTCCACTCCGCCAATAACTTCAAATTGTAGCCTTCTTATTGCTTTTAGGAAAGGTGTCAAAGCATGTACTCAACGTCTTATTTCCAGTGTGGTTCTGATGTAGGGTAGGCTATGAAGGGCACCACTTAGGCTCTAAATGCAACACAACAACCGGTTCATGCAACGGATTAATAGAGCAATGAAGAAAGCAACACCACAAACAAATAACTACAACAAGATTTTATTTTAATATTTGGCAAATTTCTTAGTTGGCTTTCCTCCGCTCGGAGGGCCAGAAGCGAAGCGTGCGGCGAAGGAATCCACCTGCAGATTAATAATCAACCGATACAAAATGCCACAAACTAACTCCAAACAAATATGAGATCTCCAATAATAATATCCAGAAAAATAGTACACCACAATCACAAAAAAAACTCAAGACTAGGGATGATTTCGGGCAATGGAAGTGGAAGGTGCGGGTGGCGTATATCGGGTGCCGGGGGTGGAGCCGGAGGTGGGAATGACGGGAAGGGGCTGTTTTGGTGGTGGGAGAAGGGATCGGGACGTAAACGGGCGGATCCGGATGAATACGTTCGGATCCGGGTTCGGGCGGACGGATCCGGTAATAGATGGCCGGATCCGGCTCGGGAAGGGTGGATCCACGGAGTTGGAGTGGGGACGGAACGTTGGCGGACTGGTGGGGGGTGGAAAAGGGGGCGGGGGCTGATTCCAGGCGGCGGGTTGCTGGAAAGGGTGGCCGGCCTGGGTAGGGAGGAGAGGAAGGGTTCTGGCGGCCGGATCTGGGCGGAGGAGGGAAGGGGGGGCTGGCGGTTTGGATGGGGGCAGCGGGAGGGGCTGCTGGTGGCCGGAACTGGGCGGAGGAGGGCAGGGGGGCTGGCGGTTTGGATGGGGGCAGCGGGAGGGGCTGCCGGCGGCCGGAACTGGGCGGAGGGGGCAGGGGCTGGCGGTTTGGATCGGGGAGGAAAAGCGAGGGAGAGGAAGAGGAAACTTACCCCAAGGCGTCGGCACCAAGGGTCCACGGCGTCGGCACCGCGGAAGACCACCGGAAGCGGGAAAGAGGCTCTCCAACTTCAGCAATACCAACCCTAGGCAGCCACTAGTCCTATTTATAAGAAAACAAGCATGAGGGCATCCCATCCAACGGCTATGATTGGCCGGTGGGTTTGCCCTTAAATAAAATAAGTACGTGTCCAAAAAAAATACATAAATATATAAATCTGATTCGCGGCGACGTGCCGGACGCAACCGCGGGGTCGGATCGGCGATCCGATCACGTCTTCCGGCGGGAATAAATGAACGTGGGTCCCGCCCCATCATGTGCACGATCCGATGGATTCCCATCAACTCCCCCCGACTGAAAGGCATTCATCTCCGAGGAATGGAGACGATCGTACTGGAGTCGAAGTCCGGGGGCAAGTCGATCAAGCTCGGCCGGTAGTATCCAAGCGTCGTCAGCGTCTGTACGACCCCGCCAATGAACCAAGTAGCGAAGGCGCGGCCATCCGTGGTGGGAACAATCTGGTGGGATCTGATCTCCGTGATGCTCTCGTCTCTCATGGTGGAATCCGGTGCGAGTGGTGATGCCGGCGGTGGAACCAATGGCGACGAACTCCCAGGGGAGAGGGTGTCAGTAGTGGGCGGGCTGTGGTGGCCAACTGGTGTGGGTGGGGCGGTGGGGAAGGTGGGCAAGAGGGAGGAAGGTGGCGCACCGCCACTGCTCGGGTCCCCATAGTCATGAGGCTCGTAATAGGGTGTCAGATCCTCGATATTAAAAACTGGATGAATCCCCATGGTTGCCGGGATATCTAGCTTGTAGGCGTTTGTCCCAATCCGACTAATAACTGAGAAAGGACCCATTCGCCTGGCGCTTAGCTTCTTGGCAGACCCCGAAGGGAGTCTCTCCGGGCGGATTCGTACCATCACCTGTTCGCCAATATTAAAAATGCGCTCTCGTTTTCGCTGATCTGCGTGGGTTTTATAATTTTCATTGCTCATATTAATACGTCGGCGAACCGACTCATGCAACTCATGCAGATGCTGTGCAAATGACTCGGCGGACTCACTAGGACGAGACTCTAACGGGCTCGGAATAAGGTCAAGGGGTTTCCTGGGGTCGTAACCTGACACTATATGAAATGGACTCAAGCCCGTAGTCCTATTGACGGAGCTATTATATGCAAACTCGGCGACCGGCAAGTCTAAGTCCCAACTACTCACTCGCTCACCCACTAGACACCTCAGCAAGTTCCCTAAACTCCTATTTACTACCTCCGTCTGGCCGTCCGTCTGTGGGTGGTAGGCAGTCGAGAACTTAAGGGTGGTGCCAGTCTTGAGCCACAGGGTCTTCCAGAAGTAGCTCATAAATCTCACGTCACGGTCCGATACGATGGTCTTGGGAAGGCCATGTAACCGGAAAACGTCCCTCATAAAATGGATGCAACGTGGGTCGCGTCCGCCGTTTTGCGGCATGCAATGAAATGAGCCATCTTCGAAAAGCGATCAACCACTACGAAGATGGAATCGTGCTTCCGAAGAGTGCGGGGAAGTCCAAGAACGAAGTCCATGCTAAGGTCCTCCCAAGGCCGATGTGGGACCGGTAGAGGAGTATATAGGCCTGTGTTCTGCTTCGTACCCTTGGCCGTCTGGCAGGTACGACAATGGCGGACGACTGTAGTCACATCCTTCCTAAGCGTGGGCCAGTAGAGGCGGTCCTCCACAATGGCTATAGATTTGTCGCGCCCAAAATGTCCAGCGGCTCCACCCGCATGCAACTCCCAAATCAGGAAATCACGATACGATGTTCGGGGAATGCATAGGCGGGATCCATGGTATAGATATCCCTCGAAGATCTGATATCCCTCAACAGGGTTTGGGGGATCTCGGGATATGGCGGTGTAAATCTCACCAAAATCAGGGCACGTCGGATACTCTAAGATCATGCGCTCAAGCCCGTCGACGCGGGCGGTCATCGTCTGAAGCAAAGAGACACGACGACTCAACGCATCGGCCGGCTTGTTCTCAACACCCGCGCGGTGCTTGAGAACGTAATGGAAATCCTGCAGATACTCAACCCACTTCGCATGCCGGTGGCCCAGCTTGCGTTGCGAATCGAGGTAACGGAGGGCCTGGTGGTCGGAATACAACACGAACTCCCGGGGGAGGAGATAGTGTCGCCAGTAGCGCAGAGACTGGACAATAGCATAAAATTCTCGATCATAGTTCGAGTACTTTTGCTTTGCGTCATTCAGCTTCTCACTAAAGTAGGAAACTGGGTGTCCCTCTTGGCTCAATACGCCACCTATGCCGATACCGGACGCGTCGCAGGCAACCTCAAAGGCGCAACTGAAATCTGGTAACCTCAGGACGGGAGTTGTCGTCAATCTCTCCTTAATCTCCTCGAAGGCTCTGGTGGCTGCGGGGGTCCACTGAAACTCTCCCTTCTTGAGACAGCTCGTGAAGGGGGCCATAATCGTGCTGAACCCCTGGACAAACCTCCTATAGAAGGTGGCAAGCCCGTGAAAGCTACGAGCCTCGTGGATATTCCTAGGTACAGGCCAATCGCGAATAGATTTGACCTTCTCAGGGTCCACGGAGACTCCAGTGGAGGAAATAATAAAGCCTAGGAAGTGGACGGACTCGGACAGAAAGGTGCACTTCTTCAGGTTCACATACAGCTTCTCTTGACGGAGGGTGCCAAGAGAAGTCTCAAATGATCGAGGTGAGCGGCCTGAGTCTGGCTGTAGACTAATATGTCATCAAAGTACACCACCAGGAACTTGCCCATGTAGGGCCGCAACACCTGCGTCATAACTCGCATGAATGTGCTCGGGGCGTTGGATAGCCCGAATGGCATGACTAGCCACTCATACAGACTGTCTTTGGTCTTAAATGCGGTCTTCCACTCGTCCCCCTCACGAACTCGTATCTGATGGTACCCGCTGCGGAGGTCGATCTTGGAGAAGATCTGGGCACCGGACATAGTATCCAGTAAGTCATCGAGTCGTGGGATGGGGAAGCGGTACTTGACCGTGATCTTATTGATGGCGCGGCTGTCGATGCACATTCGCCAACTACCGTCCTTCTTAGGGGTAAGAAGGGCGGGAACCGCACAAGGACTCATGCTCTCGCGAATGAACTGCTTCCGAAGAAGCTCGTCAACTTGCCGTTTGAGCTCAGCGTGCTCATCCGGGTGCATACGGTAGTGAGGCAGGTTCGGGAGGGAAGCTCCCGGGACCAGATCAATGGCATGCTGAATATCCCGGGGGGGAGGCAGCTCATCGGGGAGCTCGTCTGGCATAATGTCCGCAAACTCGCCTAGCAGGGGACGCACCGCGAGTGGGAAATCGACTGGAGCGCCCTCGGTAACCTGGGTAGCGGCGACTACATAAATGACGTCGGACTCGGCACTATCTCGCAGGAACTCACCTCGCCTCAGAATATGCAGTGGTCGCGAGGCGCTCGTGCTCGGAGATGACTCTACCACACCCTTGGGTCGATCTCGGGGCTGGGTGGGCGTCAACGTGATCTTCCGCCCCTTATCATAAAAGACACACGTGTTCGAGCGACCGAAGCACGTGACGTCACGATCAAAAAGCCAGGGGCGGCCAAGCAACACGTGAGCGACGTCCATGGGAATAACATCGCACCAGACCTTGTCCTGAAAGGACGCAATGGTGATCGGGACCAAACAACGCTGGGTGACCTGAATCGCCGTCTTGTCAACCCAGACGACACGGTATGGATGGGGGTGAGGCTCTGCCTTCACCTGCATACGGTCAAGCGCTCTCTGGGCTACAATATTCACGCAACTCCCACCATCAATGGCTAGCTTGCAGGGGCCGCCTGCACTAGGGAAGTACGTGTAAAAGATGGTCGTGCGTCGCCAGTCCTCGTCCACACGTGGGGTGTGTAGGAGGCGCCGAATCACTCCCACCTCTAAGGATCGCTCGGCATCACTCTCCCAACCTTCCTCGACTGCAGCCCTAACCTCCTCTGGGGCCTCCTCTTCACCCTCTAAGCCCTGTTCCTCCTCTTCCTCAAGTAACAGGGTCCGCGTGGGGCACTGCGCCGCCACGTGGCCCCTGCCAGAGCATCTAAAACATACAATGCCCCCAGACCGCTGGCCATCAGTGGCTACGGCTTTACCCTTCGCATCCGCGGGGATGCGCGAGGGTGCGGCCGTGGTGGTCTGGGGAGGAGCGGGCTTCCTAAAGGTCGAGGAATCAGTCCGGGAAGTGAACTGCCTCGTACTAGACGAACGAAGGTACTGCTCATACTCGAGGGAGAGCTGGAATATCTGATCAACCGTCTCCAAGCGGTGGGAATCAACTCTCTCCGAATATCGGAGCGAAGGCCCGCCTTGAAACGGGCGGCGGTGGCAATAGGTTCCTCTGAAATATCACTCCTGACGACCAGCTCATCGAAGCGAGCCATGTACTCAGCGACAGTAAGTGTCCCCTGTCGTAAGTTCTGTAGCTGCTCAAATAGCTGATCTCGATATGACGCGGGAAGGTACTTCTCCTTCAGTCTCTCCTTCATCTCGTCCCATCTGGTGATGGGGTAGTAACCATCCCGCTCTAGAGCTCTCTCGACACTAATCCAGAACACCTTAGCTTGCCCGATCAATTTCATCTTTGCAAAGCGGACGCAGCGCTCGTCACTCATGTCGTACCACTCGAAGTAGTGGTCCATGTCCAAGAGCCAATCGCTGAAGGCTTTTGGATCTAGGCGACCATCGAACGAAGGGGCATCGAGGCGGATGCGACGAGTGATGTCAAAGCCACGGTCGCCTCTCCGCGGGTTTGGATAATCATCAGGATCATCGTCACGGTCATAGTCGTGTCGAGCGGGTGGGGGTCCGCGCTCACGTCGACCCGATGGGTAGTACTCGTCGCGACGCTGGTCGTGGCGACCAAGCGGGGATACACGGTTCCTAGGGCCGGGCTGTCGTGGCACACGGTAATCCTCCCACGGGGGTGGGGGTCGGCCACGAGGTGGCTCTGGGTTCCGCCACGCTGGCGGGGTGGGGGCTCTCACGGGATCTTCACGGTGGTAGCGGTCCGCAGGTGGCGGATCATCTCTGACCCGCTGCCCACGACGGGGAGAGTCGCCCGGGTCACCCGCCTCATGGTCGTGTAGGGAGGGAGTACTTCTTGCGCGCTCTATCAGATCTAGGCGACGAGTCACCGCGGCGATATCGTGACGCACGTTCTCGAACTGGGTACCCATTGCGTCAAAACGCTCTAGAATAAGGCGTTGAAAGTCTGTGGTAGCGGTGCTCGAATTTGAGCCCGCTGCCCGGTCATTTGTGACGGGTGGATCTACCATGCTTCTAAATGTCCTACCACTACGGAGCATGCAAATGGCCCGACCTGGGCTCTGATACCAACTGATGTAGGGTAGGCTATGAAGGGCACCACTTAGGCTCTAAATGCAACACAACAACCGGTTCATGCAACGGATTAATAGAGCAATGAAGAAAGCAACACCACAAACAAATAACTACAACAAGATTTTATTTAATATTTGGCAAATTTCTTAGTTGGCTTTCCTCCGCTCGGAGGGCCAGAAGCGAAGCGTGCGGCGAAGGAATCCACCTGCAGATTAATAATCAACCGATACAAAATGCCACAAACTAACTCCAAACAAATATGAGATCTCCAATAATAATATCCAGAAAAATAGTACACCACAATCACAAAAAAAAACTCAAGACTAGGGGCTGATTTCGGGCAATGGAAGTGGAAGGTGCGGGTGGCGTATATCGGGTGCCGGGGGTGGAGCCGGAGGTGGGAATGACGGGAAGGGGCTGTTTTGGTGGTGGGAGAAGGGATCGGGACGTAAACGGGCGGATCCGGATGAATACGTTCGGATCCGGGTTCGGGCGGACGGATCCGGTAATAGATGGCCGGATCCGGCTCGGGAAGGGTGGATCCACGGAGTTGGAGTGGGGACGGAACGTTGGCGGACTGGTGGGGGTGGAAAAGGGGGCGGGGCTGATTCCAGGCGGCGGGTTGCTGGAAAGGGTGGCCGGCCTGGGTAGGGAGGAGAGGAAGGGTTCTGGCGGCCGGATCTGGGCGGAGGAGGGAAGGGGGGGGCTGGCGGTTTGGATGGGGGCAGCGGGAGGGCTGCTGGTGGCCGGAACTGGGCGGAGGAGGGCAGGGGGGCTGGCGGTTTGGATGGGGGCAGCGGGAGGGGCTGCCGGCGGCCGGAACTGGGCGGAGGAGGGCAGGGGGCTGGCGGTTTGGATGGGGGAGGAAAAGCGAGGGAGAGGAAGAGGAAACTTACCCCAAGGCGTCGGCACCAAGGGTCCACGGCGTCGGCACCGCGGAAGACCACCGGAAGCGGGAAAGAGGCTCTCCAACTTCAGCAATACCAACCCTAGGCAGCCACTAGTCCTATTTATAAGAAAACAAGCATGAGGGCATCCCATCCAACGGCTATGATTGGCCGGTGGGTTTGCCCTTAAATAAAATAAGTACGTGTCCAAAAAAAATACATAAATATATAAATCTGATTCGCGGCGACGTGCCGGACGCAACCGCGGGGTCGGATCGGCGATCCGATCACGTCTTCCGGCGGGAATAAATGAACGTGGGTCCCGCCCCATCATGTGCACGATCCGATGGATTCCCATCAGGTTCCCTATGAGCATTTGACTACCTCTTACAGTAAGCTCGCACCTCTGTCCTCATCAGCTATCTCTGTCCCAACATGTAACTAAGAAAGTATGGAAACTCCCTGCTGGAAGGCCACAATAGATGAGGAGATGGATGGTCTATGTTCTCGTGGTATTTGGAGCCTTGTGCCAAATCCACTTGGCGCTAAAGTTGTTTGTTGTTGGGTCTTCACCGTTAAGTTCCTTCTAGATGGCAAGATTGGCAGATGTTAGGCCAGTCTTGTCCTCAAAGGTTTCACACAAACATATGACATTGATTTCCTCGATACTTTTTCACACAAACATTTGGGTCCTCTTCTCGGTGAATATTAACAAGGATTGCATATATTTTAATTGCATGTCAAGAATGTCTTCCTCTATTATGATCTTTGTGGATAAAAACTCAAACTTGTAAATACTTTCTCTATATTCAAATACAAAGTATGAATATATATTTATAGGCGGGAAAAGGAGAGAAGAAAGTCCTATACATGATGTGAGACTAAAAAGAAGAGAAAGAATAAACAAAATACATGAGCTTATATGGGCCCCTTTACATGGGCTTTTCTAACACTCCCCCGCAAGCTGCAGCGTACAAGTCGTATGCACCAAGCTTGGACAAAAGCTGATAGAATAGGGTATTTGATAGAGCCTTTGTGAGGATATCAACAACTTGTTCAGTGCCCGGAACATGCTTTAATTCTATCTTCTTTGTTTGAACCTTTTCCCGGATGAAATGATAGTCTGCTTCAATATGCTTCGTTCTCTCATGGAAGACTGAATTCTTTGCGATGTGTATAGCGGCTTGGCTGTCACATAGCAGGAGGGCCGGTGAGGGAAGGTTTACCCCGAGGTCGACAAGAAGATTTTCAAGCACGTTAGCTCAGAGACAACCGACGTCATTGATCGTTATTCTGCTTCTGTTGAGGATCGAGTCACAACTGTTTGCTTCTTACTTCGCCAGGTAATGAGATGACCACCAAAGTAGGTACAAAAACCACTGGTTGATCGACGATCATCCAAGGAACCAGCATAATCAGCATCAGAGTATGCAACAAATCTTGGAGTAGAAGATGAGGTCTTGTAGACCAATCCTTGACCCGGAGCTGCTTTAAGATATCTGAGGATGCGCTCCACGGCTTGAAGGTGAGAAGTTCGTGGGGCATGCATAAACCTGCTGACCACTCCAACAGCGAAGGATATATCCGGTTTTGTAACTGTTAGGTAGATCAATTTCCCAACAAGTCGTCGATAGTATTCCGGATTTTGAAGAGGAAGATCTGTGTCGGAAGCGTGGGCACATAGTTTATGATTTGCATCTATTGGAGTAGTAGTAGGCTTGCATCCAGAGTAACCAGCATCTTTAAAGAGATCCAGGCAGTACTTTCTCTGGGACAGGACAAGACCATCTGGTCGCCTTGCGATCTCAAGGCCAAGGAAGTACCGAAGGTGACCCAAATCTTTCGTTTGGAAGACCGAGCTAAGGTGTTGTTTAACCGCATGGATGCCCTTTGAATCGTCTCCAGTGATCAGGATGTCATCGACATATACCAACAAAAGAACCGTTCCCGTTGCTCGGTGCTGTGTAAAAAGGGAGAAATCTGCTGAACTGCGAGTAAAACCGACTTCCCGAACAGCCTTACAGAACTTATCAAACCATGCCCGAGGAGATTGTTTGAGACCATAGATGGACTTCTTTAGGTGACAAACTCGGGACTCCCCCGTGGTCTCAAATCCAGGAGGTTGTTGCATGTACACCGTCTCCTGGAGGTCGCCATTTAGAAAGACATTCTTGATGTCCAGTTGGTGTAACGGTCGTTGGCGATAAACCGCAACGGAGAGGAGGACACGGGCGGTGTTAAGCTTTGCTACTGGAGAGAAGGTTTCCTCATAATTCAGAATGTGTTGCTAGGTGAAGCCACGAGCCACCAGGCGGGCTTTTAGACGTTCAATCGTCCCATCCTGAGCATGTTTAGCCGCCCGAGGGTCCAACTTGTCCAAGGATGGACCAAGAGTGTGGACATAGCAGACGCATCCAAAGATGCGGGGGGTGAGGGAGAATGGTGGAGTGGAAGGGAAGAGGAGGCTGAATGGAGTGGCATTGTGGAGGACGAGAGAAGAAAGACGATTGATCAGGTAACAGGCTGTGGAGAGGGCGAACTTCCAATAAGGTTTGGGAACGTGCATCTGAAGCATGATAGAGCGAGCCATATCGAGTAGATGCTGATTCTTACGTTCAGCGGTGCCATTTTGTTGCGGGGTATAGGCACAAGAGGTTTGGTGAATGACTCCGAATTCAGAGCAGAGGTTTGCAAACTCGTGACCAGTGTATTCGCGGGCATTGTCCGTGCGAATAGTTTTGATAGTGGTGGAGAATTGCGTGCGGGTCTCGAGGAGGAAGGCCCGAAAGACCCGGGGAAGTTTGGAGCGGTCAAGAAGTAAGTAGAGTCATGTCATGCGGGAGTAATCATCAATGAAGGTTAGAAAATAACGATAACCAGAAATGCTAGTAACTTTGTACGGGCCCCAAATATCGGAGTGTATTAAAATAAAAGGAACAGCGCTCCGGGTACAATGAGATGGAAAAGATGTACGTGGCTGCTTGCCATAAATACATGTTTCACACTGAAAAGAGGTTAAAGATACATCTGAAAGAGCCTTCTGGAGGACAGGCAAAGGGGCATTCCCAAGACGGCGATGCCAATCGACGAAGGAGACAGAAGACAGGATAGCTGGAGGGTCATCAAGGAGGTAGAGCCCGTTCTACAGCTGCCATCTACCAATGATAGTCCGTGTCTGTTGGGCCTGTATCAGAAATGAAGAAGAAGTAAATGTTATTGAGCAGTTTAAATCAGTAGTAAGGCGACCCACAGAAAGCAAATTAAATGGGGAGCCCAGAATGTGAAGAGCCGAGCGAAGAGAGAGAGAGGAAGTGAGAGGGATATCCGCTGAGCTGGAGACAGGAACAGTGGCCCCATTAGCGATTGTAATACACTTGGCATGAGGAGAAGTCAGGTATTGTTGTGGTCGCAGAGAGGTGATATGATGAGTAGCACTGGAATCCACTATCCAACGTGGACTAGTGGAGAGATAAGCGATACCTTCATGGGAGATGGAGGAAGCAGAAGCAACCGAGGCAGGTGGGCGAGTGAGCAGACCATGAAGTTGTTGTAGCTGAAGGCGAACCTCTTCAAGGTTAGTACGAGCGGAGGTGTCTGTGGCAGCAACAGTAGCCTGTGGGCGAGGGGGGAATCCATGTTTCTGGAAGCAAACAGCCTCAAGGTGGCTGTCCTTCCCGCAGAAGGAACACTTTGGTCGAGGCCGAGCTCCCCGACCGCGGCCCCGGGAGCCAATACGTCCCCCACGAGCAGGAGGGGGAAGAGATAGTAAGGGCGCCAAAACCTGCTGTAGGAAAGCCGGTGATGGGGGAGCAGAACAATCAGGAGGAGGCGAAACCTTGAGCAACATGACACATACATCAGATAGTGATGGTGTAGCCGCAGAGGAGAGAATCGGTGCCCGAATGCTCTGAAGATGATGTGGTACACGAGCAATCATCATGGCCACACCAACAGCTTCCTTTTGAGCACGCTGTGCAGCGAGATCCAGCATGGGAGGTTGATGCTGAATCCATGCTTCGACCAAAGTCTTGGCGCGAGCAACAAAGGACGTAAGGTCGGAGGCCCCGCCAACATCGAGATTTTGGAAATCAGTGATGATGTCGTAGAGGTGTTGGAGGCTATCTAGGCCAGAATAGAGGGCCTGGAGCTCATGCCACATGGCCTTGGCGGTTTCATGATAGATGGTCATGCGATATGGTTCACTATCCAAAGAGTTGAGGAGCCATGTCTGGACCCGACCGTCGTTGCGTAGCCACCCATCCGTGGGAGGAATGGGAGTGGCCTTGGTCAGATGGTGAAGAAAGCCTTTTAACTGAAGCACACGGCGAACTGAGTGCACCTACTCTGTAAAGTTCTTCTTCCCGGTCAAAGAGATAGTCGTAATCCGCAATTCATCACGGAGTTCGGGGACAGTAACTTGGCGGTCAGCAGATGAAGCCGCCGGTTCGACAGAGTTAATAGAGGACCCCATAATCGGGCGGGCAGAGAACTAGGCCGCCGAGAGAGAAGGGAGCGGATAGGCAGGGAGACCGCACGGGAAGACCAGAACCAGACAGAAGGCAGGCCGCACGGTTTGGGTGATAAGCCACCAGCGACAAGAAGCCGCGACCACGATGCTAAGCCCGGAGTGGGAAGGGAGACCGCAGAGATTAACCGACCACAACGTGAAGCCGGACACACGAAGTCCGCACGGTCAAAGTGAGTACACCCGCGGCAGGGGAAGATTCCACGACCTAGTGCGGAAATCAGCACGGATAAAGAAAGCCGCAGGAAAAGATGAAGCTACGCGGTTAGAAAGAAGTCGTCGGGAGGGGAAAGGAAGCGAGAGGAGAAGAGGTCGCTGCGAGCAAATGAACCACGCGGGTAGAAGAGGAAGCCGCGCGAGTAGAAGAGGTCGCAAGTGGAGAGAAAGTCGCGCGAATAGAAGAGGTCGCAACGACTAACCGAGAGTAGAGGAGGTCACCGCGAGGAGAGAAAGCCGTGAGGAGAAGGTGGTCGCCGCGGGTAGAAAGAAGTTGTCGCGGGTAGAGGAAGCCGCGCGAGAGGGGGCAGACCGTACCCAAGCCGCGGTGAACAAAAGAAGTCGGGCGGCTAAGGAGAGAGGTTGGCCAAGAGAAAGAGGGTGGCAAGGAGGGGGCCCACGTAAGAGAATGGAGAAGGCTATAAGAGGGAGGAGAAGAGAAGAGAAGGTGGAGCCACGGAGTAGAAAGAACCAAGACCGCAAGGAGGAGAGCGGGTAGAAAAAAATTAGACCGCGAGGAGGTCGTGGGATGAGAGAAAGGCAGACCGCAAGGAGGCCGCGGATACCGCGAGAAGACCGCGGATAGAGCGCGAGAAGACCGCAGAGACCGCGGATAGAGGCGGACAAAAGTTAGCCGAACAGGGAGACCGCTCCCTATGATACCATGTGGATAAAAACTCAAACTTGTAAATACTTTCTCTATATTCAAATACAAATTATGAATACATATTTATAAGAGGGAAAAGGAGAGAAGAAAGTCCTATACATGATGTGGGACTAAAAAGAAGAGAAAGAATAAACAAAATACATGGGCTTATATGGACCCCTTTACATGGGCTTTTCTAACAGTCTTAATGAGAAAGTCTACATAGAGCAACCTCCATGTATATGGCTCAGAGGGGTCTCAAGTATACCAATTGAAATAGGCTACCTAAATAAGCCTCAAGGCATAGTTCAATAAGTTCAATTAGGTTATTTCCACTATTAATTTTCATCAAAGTCATGTTGATCACTCAATTGTTGTAAGGAAGAAAGCTACTGAACTTACTATTCTCCCAGGAGATAGATATGATATTCTCCTTATAGGTGATGATGTTTTGGTATAGAAGTTTATCTGGGAGAACATTTTATGGCAAAAGATATAGGAGCCCCTCAATATTTCCTCGGTATTAAGATTGCTAGACGCAAGTCACGCAACAAAGAGATTGCACTATAAAAAAAATATACTATAAATCTTCTTAAGAAAATTGGCTTACTTGGGGTTAAGCCAACTCGTACACCTATGCCTATGAGAGTAAAAAATCTTTGGGATGAGACATTCTCTTCTTCAAAATGTCACTTGCTACATGCACATTGTTGGCTAACTCATTTATCTCATAGTCACAAAGCCACACATTGCCCAGTAAAAAAAAAGACAGTCAATCTATGCATAGTCCAAAAGAGTGTTATCGTGACAGAACCATGAAGATATTAAAATACATAAAGATTTAATTTGTGAAGGACTATGGTTTAGGAGAAATGACCACCTATGTGTCGGAGTATATTCTAATGCAAGTGATGCAACAGACAAAGTGAATAGGAAATCTACGTCATGTTATTGTAGTTTAGGGGGAAAACTAAGCACATGGCGAGGTAACAAACAAATTATTGTTTTTAGATCAAGTGCAGAAGTAGAGTATCATGGAATGGCATAGACAACATGTGAATTGAAGTATCTTGGAACCTTTCTTAAATACTTGGAAGAAATTTACAATTCACCTATAACTATGTATTGTGACAATAATAAATCCATTTACATACCTAAAAATCCAATGTTTTATGAAAAGAAAGTATATAGAAGTTGATAGTCACTTCATTTGATAGACAATAATCAATAGGCATATATGCACTCCTTAAGAAATATCAGACAAAAAATTGGCTTATATATTCACAAAATCTCTCTAACTTTTTTTGATACATGTAATAAGTTGGGCATAATTGATATATATGCTACAGTTTGAAAGGGGTGTTAAGGTCTAGACAAAAAACCCACATCGAGTCCAACTGCATTTCCTCCATCTCTAGTTTAGTCTCATATCTCTCTTGGAGATTAATTGTCCCCTCCCCTCCCCCCTTGTAGCTATATAAAAATCAGAGTTGTAATGCATGTCTATATGAATAAATAATAATATTTTGCGCTTTGCCAATCTCCAACAATATTGCCATTCTTCTGTATAAATAAAACAAAGATATTTAAATTCATCTCACTTCATCTAATAATAATATGGAACTATAACAATTGTTATATTCCATCTTCATTTTAAAGACACCTATCTTTAAATAAAATTTCCTTGCCCCACACAAAAATATTGATATACTCTAATATTAAACTAGATATATTTTGAAAGAGAGACTCACGGGAATTTTAGGATCAAGCTTTCCACCACCTACTAGACCTCCATTCTGAAAATTTTTGGGAAAAACATCGGATCCAAATTTGTGGTCCCTGTCGCTCTTCCAGGAAATATCCTTCTTGTTCACTGTCAATGCTTCACCATTCCCCCGAGTAAAGCTATATGTATCATTGAACAAACTCCAGGCAATAAGACCACAAGGGACAATAGGTGTCCCATCAGAAGTAGTCTTCTCGGGGTCACAACCGCTAGTCTCATTTGCTTTGCTCTTGTCCCTTAACTGCTGATCATTTCGGCTCTTGACATACCTGAAATCATGTTTCTATTAAGGGCAAATGTATATTTTACATAAAATTCGGAGAGGAATATAAATTGGCGTAACACAAATAAAAATATTAAGATGAATGTGAGGCAAAACTTGGAAGTATACTTTAAAGAATGATTATACTAAAAGAATAAGAAGTGAAATCTATTCAGGTAATTGAAAGCAGACTTTGATAGTTTGCACGTGTACAATAAAAGGAAGAAAAGGCACTAGTTAGATGAAAATTAAGAAGGTAAAGCGGAAAAGATTAAAACTAACATAGATAAAATTTGTTCAAAATGGTTTATGAACAATATGTTTAATAACCCAAGTAACTCAATAGGAGCAAATGCAAAATGAGGATTCGGAAAATCGAATCTAAGGAGTTGGGTTATGGATGATGATGATAAAAAATAACACGTGCATCAATTTTGAAGGATGATCAATGAAAATATATAAATGATGAACAAAATTTGAAGTTAAGGGTGTTGACTGACTAGATTAAAACAAGTTATAAAATATCTAAATCTAGTAAAAACTGCCAAAGAAAACACCACTGACTTGTATATATATATATATATATATATATATATATATATATATATATATATATATATATATATATATATATTATATGTCAATGAACTACATTGCTAATTGCTAAAAGTTAAAATTGGAAAGATTTGCACATACCTCCGATGGTTTTGATAGAAGTTGTCGAGCTGGTAGTAGACGTAAATCGGCTTATCCATATCTTTGGTCACCTGCAACAGATAATACACTTTAGCCATACATTATGTTGATTATTTTGTTTGCTCTAAAGCTGGTACTAGAGTACAACTAGAGACCTTTCTAAAATTAAGAATGAAAACACACTGTATAAAATATTTGATTTAATGTTATCTTATAGAAGCAATGCAATGATATCTACATCAAAGATTATTATCTCTTTCTTTTAACTATTATTACCATCCACCTTATAGCCGGATGATGACAGAAAACTAGATGTCATCAAAATATGAATTTAGTTTCGTTTATGAAACTATTACTTAAGTATGTCAGCGAAACAAACAGCTAACATATGCCAATAATACGACATTACACAACAGCCACTATTGCCACGTTTGCTTATTTTCCAGTAAGCCATACTGGTTTAATTAAGATCCATCAAGATTAAAGGTATTCAAATTGGTCTTATAGATACTATAACTTCAGTTCATTTTATCAGTAAGAAAATCCTCCAATTCCCCTAAGGCCCAACCCATCAATATCCTAGAAACTGACACTATAATTGCAAACTTGATTAACAAAAATTTTGAGAGCATATAAACAAATATAAAAATATTTGCATTTTACCTTCAGTACCCGAGTGCAAGCTTTGCTAATATTTGGATTCTGTATGTATCCAATCTTGTTGTCCGCCATGTTTGATGGCACGCATGCAGTTTCATATCGATCAACAATTTCAACAACCTATAGATAAACAACTACATCAGAATCTAACATAAACAATGTATCAAAAATGATAGAAGATCCATACTAATCGACGCATTACATCATGAGAAGCAAGAAGAGCAGCAACACCGATGGGAACGAAGATGATGCCAACCAAAGTAAAAATAGATATCACCTGCATAAGAAAACAGATCATCTTCATTAGATTGAGCCCCATTATTTCTTAGGTCCCATTTGGTAGCTTGAAGTTCTAAAAAAATCACGGTTGGGAACATGATGATTCCTGGCTTCGTCATTTGGTTAGAAACAATCCTCACAATCCCTAAGGGTCCGTTCATTCAAACAAAATTGAGGCCTTGAAATTATAACTCGAGCTCCATTTCCACTGGAATTGAATCTCCAGTTCCAATTCAGAAGCCCTAATTATGTACAACCGAACGGACCCTAATTACTAATAATTTAACAAATGAAACGAATGAAAGCAAATTGCTATCTTCAAAACATGTTTTTATCGCCAAAAAAACAAAAATGAACATTAAATTTCATGTGCTATATAAGTTCTGCACCATACCCATTGAGGGGTGAGAATAGGCTTGCAGGCCGGAAGTTCTTGCTGTGTAAACCTTGAATCTGAAACAAATAACAAATACCGAGAATATCAGATTAATATCCAGTGAATAGCAGGGGTATCGAATGTATTCTTCTTAGAAAATATGAAAATAATACAAGAGTCTTCGAAGAAGACATCTCCAGAACGAAGCGGTAATCAAGAACAAGAAGCCCCGGGCTAACCGATACCCTAAACCCTAAATTATGGAAAATCGCCCTCTAATTTAAGCTAGGGGTGAAGAATTGAAACGTCGAGATCCAGGAATTAGCAAACCTAACAATAATAAAACAATTAAGAAAAAAAATCATCAAAATGGATCGTTTCAAGCTTGAACTCACATTTAGGTCTTTTGGAATTCCTCCTGGCGTCCGGGCCAGACCCTGCATCCGAGATCGGCCCCGCCGCAGCAGAACTCGTGCTGCTCATCATCCTCTCGGGAGAAAGAAGGGAGCTCAAAGTTCGATTAAAGTATCAGATCAACCGTTCCCTGAACTTTGGAAGACAAATTAACAAGAAGGGTCCGGTTTAATTAGTATTCTCTGCACAGATCGGCTGCCGATCTTCCCCCTCCGTCTCTATTTCTATTCCACTCGTGGAGATTGAGGGAAGGAAGAGGGAACGGGGGGGAAGAAGACGGGGAGAAACGGTCAGTTATGCCGGCGGAGAGGGGAAGACTGCGGGGGAGAGAAGAAGGGGCGGAGAAACGTAGACGAGTCAACGAAACCTCGACCCACGATGAAATATCACGCGCTCCGCCCGTGACTCGCATCAGCTGGTGACCCTTTTACCTCACCAATAGGAAGCTTCTTTGCCTTTAGGACCTTGTTGCACAAGTATCTCATGGAATTTTAGGCAAATTTTTAAGTGGTGTTACATGCAGTCATGCACATTAATATTTTCTATGTGCACGCCGTAAAATAGTTTAAAAAAAATACAAAATTTCAAATTTCTAATTGCTGAAGATCTATGACCGCTGTAACGCCCTTTTCATCAGCTTAGCGAGTGATCTTTTGGAAAGTCCATGTGCTGCATGCTTAACCGAGGAGTTTTGCTCATCAAAGAGAGGTTGTGGGCACCAACAACCCACTAGTAGATGGACATTATTGTAACGCTCTTTCCGCCAGCTCAATGAGGCAGGATTGTTACCGAGCAGCAATCCAAGAGCTCAAATCGCATCTTTGCGCATGTTTCTCAGCAACGGCGGGTTATTGAGAAGGGATCTCTAACGCGCAACCTCATTGATAAAGAGCATTCAAACCACTTTTCATCACCACTTGAGTCATCCAACATGAGTCAAGCTCCTCATAACTCGTGAGTATAGACGGGTAACTCGCGAGCATGGGCGAGTAGCCCTCGTAACTCACGAGTATGGGCAAGTATCCAAAGTCCTCAAAGATATTCTCGCATGCATACCCCTCTCCCAAGGATTTGTCTATAAATAGACCCTCAGGGGTGTAACACCCATGTTTTTCCCTCTTGAAGCTCTGGGAGCTACCGCGCGGCCGTAGGTAGCTACCGCCCGGCGATAGCCTTCTTTCGTCGAGACCGGAGCGGCGAGACGAATTGTCAGTGGTAGCGCGCGACATTAAGTAGCTACCGCCCGACGGTAGCCCCTTTTCGCTGAGTTGAAAAGCGTCAAGACGAAGACGTTGAGAGGCTACCGCGCATCGGTATTTCTACCGCTGGCGGTAGTGGGGAGTTCTGACGTGGCTATCCTGTTTGCAAGCTACCGTGGCGCGGTAGGTAGCTACCGCTCAGCGGTAGTTTCGTAATTACTGATTTTTGGCCGTCTGATATTCTTAAAATTCGATCATATGACCCAGAATCCTCCAAACTTGAGCTTTAAGTAGGGTTGAGGGGTTCATCTTCCCCATTGTTCTCATCTTTTAGGGTTTTTGAGAGAGATTTTGGGGGAGGGAGAAGAAAAGCATCTTTCGTCATTGACAAAGCTTCAGAGCTCCGTTCGCCGATTCGAGGTCGGATTCACGGAGAGGGCTTAAAGGCTCACACCTTCATTCATGCAAATCAAGATCCTCATGGCTAGGAAGAGAAGTCGTAAGATAATGACATTTCTCCTCTCATTTTTTTAGGATGCATGCATGTCATCTATTGCGTTTTTGCTTTCTTTCAAACATTTAGGCATCGGATCTCTCAAATGAGAGGGGTTTGGGTCATCATGGTTCAAGAAGAGCCACCGGGTCGATTGAGCCTATCCCGGGCATGACATTGCACTAGAAACCTGCTTCGTTAATGGATTGGGTATTATGGGTGAAGCCGTAATTGCAACTAGTTGTCTGATGCGGTGATGTTGCATGACGAGCACTTCAGATTTTTGTTAGAAATCTGATTGCGACGAATATGTCGTTAGCAATGCTCCTTTTTTGTGGGAACAAATGATGATTTAGGGCGGAAATGTTATGATTGTTGAATGGTATGTGAATGTTTGACTTTGTCTCTGTGGTCGGCTGGCTAGCCCGTGACGTTGCAAGTCATGTGTGGAGAGTGTCCTGGCAAGACAAGTCTCCTTCTGTAAAACTAACGAGAACGTCAAGCTTTTGGACAAGCCCGGGCGATGAAGCCCACGAGTGGGAAGGGTCAAGCAAGGGTTCTTAACATCAGTTTGTTTACATGACAGAACTGACGTGAGAGTCAGAGCTTGTAGGCAAGCTCGGGTATTGAGACCCATGAGCGGGTGAGGCCTAGACAAGAATTTTGTATACCGGTTTGAATGCCGATGGGGGAAAGTGGAAGTACCTGTATGAGGTTGTGTTGTGCTGGTGCGTGTTGAAATGTTAAAATTATATGCATTATAGGGCGCCTTGGGTGAAACCTAGGTTTGCATACATGTTGCATTATATGCCTCCTTTTACTTAAACGTTCAACGAATGTATGAGACATCCAAACCTGTTTATTCATGTTTAATGATATATGCATACGAAGTGCTGACCTGCAGGGTGATAGGGTGCCCCGAGATCCGCTAGAGACGACAGAGAGGAGATGTGTTGGTTACACAATTGAGGTCGGTCTTTGCTGACCCACGTTACCGCAAATCTTTTATAGGGCAAGGATCGCAAGCTGGAGAAAGCTTGCCGGCCAAAAAGGCCAAAGTCTCGCGAAGTGTACCCTCTTTTCTTAGTTCTTGATTATTGAATGTTATTTTTCATGTACTGTGATCTGGCTTGCATGCCGAGATAGCCTAGGGGTGCTAAGACACTTTACAGCTTTTTGTTGCTACAGTTCTAGTCATTTGAATATTGTAAGGCCTTAAGGTCGTGTTGGACTCCTATGGTTGTGGATACTTTCTGCTGGTTGTGTGTTTCTGCTGTCTTATTGTCTGTGTTTTGAGATGTGTAATTCTTTATATCACTTTATAATGCTCAAGCTGTGGTGTTTATATGTTATGGTGCCCGGGCGGACCCATATTATATGTCTTTACAGGGGAGGCGTTACAAGGGCTATCAAGAATGACACGTTGGAATAGGCTGAACTTGGATACTCGTCAAGTTTGTGTCTTCAACATACCTCGCCCAACTTTATATATGGTTGCGGAGGGGAAGTTTCTCACAAACTTTCGCAGGTACGTGATGAGACCTCCCTGTTGAGGCAACTAAGATGTGTTTGTAGACATTTTTTTCTCTTCAACTCTAACCATCAGAAATGATGTTACTTCTCCAAGGTACAAAATCTAGCTTAAGGGGGGAAGATGAGAAATTGTAAATATCTCACTCGCATAACTTTAGAGAGCTATTTATAGGCCAAAATTTATTTCTAATTTATTAAATTATTTAAATATTTAATAATGATAATAACAAATACAAAATATTAATTATATGATAATATTAATAATTTTAATTTTATATAAATAACATTTTAAAAAAAATTTATTATTATATAATAATGATGTTATTTACTAATTATTATATAACTTATATAATATTTAATATATACAACAATATATACAACATTAAAGAAGTAGTTGGAGTTGTAGAATTAATTTTAATCATCTAACATGTGTCAAATGTTTGATATCAGTCATCGATGTAGAAAGAGAAAGAAAGAGTAGAGAGGGAGAGAGATGGAGAGGGAATCTTTATATCCTCTTATCCCTACATTTACGGATAAGAGGGAGAGGGGAGAGAAGAGAGGGGGAGTGAAAATTTGATTTGTTTTTTTGTTAAAAATTTACATTTTTATAAAATAATAAAAAAATATTATTCATATTTTTTAACGATAATTTTAAGGACTCATATGTATATGTTTTGAATAAAAGTAAGTGCTCATATGTGGGCGCAACCCGCTTATAGGCGGGCACAACCCGCTCATATGAGGGCGTAACCCGCTTGAATGTGACCTCAACCCGCTCGAATGTTGGCAAAGCCCGCTAAGAGTTAGAGAGCACGAGCGTAGCTCGTATGGAGTTGCTCCCGCGCACACATGTATGTGTGTGTGTGTGTACCGTTATTCTGCCCGTTATTCATTTTTGTCATGTGCAGTTGTGCACGAGGGCTTGCGATCGATGAAAAGAACACACTATTTATTATTGGCAGAGACTTTACCTATAAGAGAGCATATTTTTCAAAATAAAAAACTCATAATTTTTTAAAACTGGAATTTTTTAATAAAGGGGGGTAAAATCGGAAAATGTATGTTTAAACAAAATGTATTTTCCCTTTTAATATAGTGTATATATATATTATTTATTATATATTTAACATTAATAATATTAACGTTTATAATATTGAATGAAACTAACTTATCTTAACATTAATGTTAAGATTCATTACATTATAAGTTTCTAAATCATGCATATGTGATATGTGCAAGGCACACTCACATGATTAATTATTTTGAGTTTTTCATTAAGCGTTACATTTTAAAAATTTTAACAATCTCTCACAAAAGGGGAAAATATCAAATTTAGATGATAAAAATATATTGATCTCTTCTATAATTTTAAAAGATGTCTCGAAAATCAGATATTATTTACATATAAGTAGAACAATGTGACATCATTATTATCTTGTTTTGCATAAATACATTTATCAAATTCATTTGTTAAAAATCCAAAAGATATGATAACAAAATCAAACTTTTGGTGTCATTGTTTAAGAGCGTGCTTTAATCCATATAGCGATTTGACTAACTTACAAACTTTATACTTATGATTTTATCAATGAAACCTTTCAGTTGAGTTATATAAATCTCTATTTCTAAATCACCATGCAAAAAAACAATTTAATATCCATTGACGAATGAACATTTTATGGATTGATGTCAATGCAATCAAGATGTGAAAAGATGTGATCCTAGCAACCGGAGCATAAGTGTCGAGATAACTTATTCCTTGTTTTGAGAATAATCTTTAGCCACCAAATGATTTTGTATTTCTCAATAGAACCAGCAGGTTTAAGTTTCTTATTAAAGATTCATTTAAAACCTATAACTTTATTACTAGGAGGTAAGTTAGTTAAATCGATGCACGATTTCCTAAGATAGAAGTCATTTCAACACCATCAATTTCTTTTCAAAAGGGTGCATCAGAAGAGTTCATGACTTCATCAAAAATATTATGAACCCCTTCAACCCAAAATATGAAAAATCTTCTCTAAAAGATTTTTCAGTTCTAATTCTCTTACCTCTCCTAAGATCTAAACCTTCTATTAAATCTAAATTAAGTAAAGATAGAATATTGCTACTAGAAGCCTGTACTGTGATCTTTTTAAATGATAATTTATTTTCAAAATAAACTGCATCACGGGCTTTTAAATTAGTGTTATTAAAATCTCACCATTTGAGAGTTATTAATAAGAATTGATTTGCACTACTATTAGAGACAACCAATAAAGATAGAATCATAGTCTTAGGACATATCTTCTTTCTTTAAGCTCGGGAATAGAAATCATAACTAAACACTCTCACACTTTAAGAATTTGAAGGTTCGATTTTTTAGACTTAAAGAACTCAAAAGGACTTCTATCACTATATTGGGAAGGAATTTAATTCCAAACATAACATGAAGTAAGTAACGCTTCTCCCATAAATTTTCTAGGGCACCGAACTCTCCTAGCATGACATTGACCATGTTCATGAGAGTTTGATTTTTATGCTCAGCCACTACATTCGATTAAGGTGAATAATAAGGAACAGTAACTTGATGAGCAATCCCTTGTTTTTGGCA
Source organism: Platanthera guangdongensis (assembly GCA_039583875.1). Lineage (NCBI taxonomy): Eukaryota > Viridiplantae > Streptophyta > Magnoliopsida > Asparagales > Orchidaceae > Platanthera > Platanthera guangdongensis. The sequence goes on from CM077165.1 coordinate 157,066,615, forward strand.
AAATTAGATTAGTTCATGTGAAGCATATTCTACAGCTTGATCGAATCTAAGAGTTTTGGTTATGGTGTCTATTTGATTTTCAATTTTTACTTTAAATATCTTAAAATATGTAAAAAACCTTATCTTTAGTTTTTAACAAATAAATATAACAATATTTTGTGAAGTCGTTTATAAAAATTACAAAATATTTATTTTCAACTCTAGTACGTTAGCGGTTTGAATCACAAACTTCTGAATGGATCATTTGAAATTGTGTAGAGGTTCTATCTATGGTCTTAAAAGGTTTTCTTTCAAATTTAGATTGAACACAAGTTTCGTTTCTAGAACTAGGCAATATATTCATCTTAAGCAACAGATCTAATTTTATCATTCGATCTCTTCATCAGATTGTGAATTTGCATATCCTAGCCTAACATGTCATACATTGCAAGATAATGAAATAAAATAATTATTTTGATTCACTTTAAAATCCGTAACATTTAATTTAAACAAATCATCTGAAGCATATTCCTTTCTAATAAATATATTGTTCAAAGTCAAAATAATTTTATTTGATAGCAAAATGATCATGTAATATTTTTTCACTAACATTGATCCACTCACTAGATTTCCCCGAACATTAGAAAAATAATATATTATTTAAAATTAAATTTTTCTCGGAAATCATCCTAAGATCCACTCGCCTACAACCATGAATTTGAGCAGTAGATGCATCGATCACTTAGAATCACGCTTCCTTCGTTGATGCATGTCCTGGTCAAAACGGTAAAACATGAGCGATCAAAACATGTATGATCGAACATTTGCCCATGAATCATCAAACCACCAATCAAAAGAACTAGTGAAAAAATACATGGAGAATAGTCTAACCTGAAGATAGGTAGGTTGATTTGGTGCTTGTATCATGTTGACTTGTGGTTTGACGGAATTAGACATGTTAGTCACCCGTCCTTTTTCTCATATAAGCAATTGGTGAACAAATGATTTGTACAATTACAAACAAAACACCATTTCTCTTTTCGAAGTTAGACTTTTGATGACTCGATTTGAAATTATGGTTATGTTTTGGGTTTTGGGAACCCGAAAAAAAAATGATTTCTTATAGGTTTTCACCTTTGGTTTAAAATGATGATGAGATGGAAATTTTTGAATTAGATTTGGTTAGGTTCATCTTAGGAGAATGATCCTTTGAAAATTTGGAATCTTTATTTTTATGCTCTTCCTCTATGTAGATAGCATTTTGGACTTAAACATAAGTCAAATTAGCTTGATCATGTCTATGTCTAATATTAAAGCAGGTTTAAGAATCAGTCAAGGAATGTATTAGACATGCTACCAAATAATTTTCAGAAAGAATTGAAACATCGACACGAATTTTGACTTACATTTCAACTAGTTGGTGGATTTGGGGTTAATGAGTTTGGAAACATCTATTTTAAATTTGTGGAGGTTAAAAATATTGTAGCATTCTATACGCGCATTATCGAGATTATATTGTGCTTCGAGTGCGTTTCACAAATCTTTTTTATGTGTGACATTGAAGGAAAACATCATATAAGCTATCAGATAAGACACTTAATATACGATTTTATAATTATATTTTGCATCCATCATATCTCTATAAGGAAGACGTCTAACATAAGTTTTAGTGATGTTGATACTAGAAAAAGATGAAGATGTTATGGTCGAAATTCCATTCGTACTTGTGTTTTCGTGTTGTTCAGAAGATGTAGGTTTGAAAATAGCCGATAATAATCTAAGGGTATTTGACCAATATTCCACCTGAGCTTGCCACCAGTAAAAGTCGGCTCCATTAAATCTTTTAGTTTGATCCCCGCCGAATCATCTCAATTGCGAGATGACATTATAAAAATTATAATTTAAAAATTAAACAAATAAATTGCAAACACACAAGAAAATAAAGATAATTTTTTAGGAATTTATTTATTTTTGTTGTTCTTAAACTTCTCAAGAAATACTCAATGACGTGTTCTCACTAGTACTAGGCAGTTTGTGTGATAATAGCCCAACACGGCATTTTCGGAAGAGATTATGATGTGGAATTCAACTTCTTTAGATTATTAGAAAATTTTATTATTATTATTATATTTTATTTTATATATTTATATAAAAAAGTTCTCTATTTTATATAATTTTCTAGATATAAATAATAAATATTTATAATTATTTTGTTAATATAATTTTGAAATTTAAACAAAAGCACAATTAAATAATATGAAATAAAATAACAAAAAATATTTGAGTAAGAATCGAGCCTGTATTTGGCATGTGATCATTGCACTAAAGAAGTATATTGCATCATCCTCGAACAGAGCTTTTAACCGATACTCACATCTTCAAGGTACAACACCTGACTAGATTCCAAAACTCTATTATGCACAGACACTGAAGAAGCACAAAACATCCAAACTTCCAACGGATGAAACAAACACAGAATAACAAGAAACTATATTGAAAGATATGAAACTTAAGAGGAGAAAGATAAGAGAAATTGTATATATACCACTCTCATAATTTAGGGAGCTAGTTATAAATCAAAATTTTATTTCAGAATTTATTAAAATATTTAATTATTTAATTATAATAATTACTACAAAAATGTAATTATATGATAAAACTAATAATTTTAATGTTATATATTATTATTCTTTTAAAATTTGAATATTTATTATTATACTATAAATATATTATTTACTATATAAAAATATAATATTTAACATATATACAATAATATTTAATATATGCAACAGTGTATATATATATAATGTTAACTAGTAACATTAACTTTATCTCATAAATATATATATCTGTAATATTTACTATATATTTAACATTAATAATATATATCAATTATAGTATTAAATAAATTTAATTTATCTTAATGTTAATGTAATTAACAATTTTTGTATTATTATTTTTATTAATAATAGTAATATTATAATATCATTTTATTCATTGCATTAAAAAGTCTCTTAATAATATCTATTTGCAAGACAGGTTCACATGTTTAATTATTTTGAGTTTTTCTATTAAGTGTTTCAATTTAAAATTTTCAACAGAAGTACAGAACTAAATCAGGCTTTCTTCTCTGCAAGACGGCTCACTTGATTTTGAGTTTTTCTATTAAGTGTTTCAATTTACAATCTTATTGCTTCTCAAATCTACAAGGCGTCGAACTATGAGGATTTCAAGAGAGATCCAGACTGCAGTCCACCATTGCTGTCAACTCCGACCTGAAACCTCGTCCACTTTTTATGTTCAAACGGATGATGTTTGTTAGATGATCCTTAATGAATGACGGTTTAACCCATGTGTTTACGACCGCCACTCCCGTGCAAACGGAGCCTTAGGCTCCGTTTGGGAGGACTTATTTTCACCGATCAAGCGGTTACGAGCGCATGAACCGGACCTTAGTCTCCTCCAATGACCAACATAAGTTTTTATTCTGGTTTGTACATTTCATCTGATCCGTTGGCCCAATGGTTCTATCTATTTTTCAAGAGGTAATCCCACTGATTTTACCTTTTTGCTGGGAGATAAAGGCGGAGACTTGTTCACAAATCCAGAGGACTTCGTTTCTATCTCCACAGCCCATGCTACAGCTCCCGACGTGACATGACATTCCCCCATTGCCTCAATTTGGTTGTTCTAGTAAAGTAGAAAAAAAGGGGGTTTAGGCAGGCAAAATACCGCTCATCTTACTCCTCCTCCGACGACGACACAAGGGGATTCTTCCTCCAGCTACATAATTTCTCGGGGATAAATTTACCTGATTTGGAAGAATAATTCTGCTGCATTTGGGGCAAGTTGGTCTTTTGTTGGAAGATGTCGAGATTCAAACCTGCAGAGAAGATGTGAGAAGCTCGGCTAAGATGGTTTGGACACGTACAAAGGAGACCATTAGAGGTACCTGTTAGGCGTTGTGAGAGTCTAGTCACTATGCATGTTAAACGAGGGAGGGGTAGACCAATAAGACTTGGAATGAAACTGTAAGGAAATACATGATGTACTTAGGCATTAGTGAGATTATGACAAAAGATAGGGCACAATGGCGACAAAAGATCCATATAGTCGACCTCACCATAGTGAGATAAAGGCTTGAATGTTGTTTGTTGTTAATAGCTCAAATTGACGAATAATTAGTTTCATCATGTAATTGAAGTTCCAAGCCGATGTATTTTTGGTTGCATCCAACTCTTCCAAAATTGTTTCCAATACCTCAACCTCTTATGGAATTTGTGAGTTAAGGAAAAGTTTTAGGCTAGAGGACTGCTCTCTTGCGTCGGAGATGAGGTTTTTTATTTGAACGTTGTTTTTGACGTAGAACTTGAAGTCATTGTCTTCTAGGGAGGAGATGGATGAGACCGGTGTCGGATAAGAGGGGTTTTTTTGGGCTGCCGATAATAATTTGGACTGCAAGGAGAAATTCACGAGCTACAATTAACCTTGGAACGCTACTAGCGAAAGTTGGGCAGCCTATAACAACACACTATTTTTATAAGTGCAAAGCAATTTTAGCTATGTGCAAACCAGTAAAATTTCAGTGCATACCAACTTGTTAGGTGCAGACCATTTAAAAGAAATAGTGAAGGACATCGACTCTGTCGGTGTTGTTATCCCCCAAATTTTGAATATCTCATTGTCTTCCTTCTGTGCTCCCCATCAAAATGCGAGGAATACGACGATAAGAGAGATAGAGACTTTGACAAAAATGCTATTTATTCTCATTTTTAGATCCCTTCTACTATTCAACATTATTCCTTATTTCCATTCTCATTTTTAACCATTTGCAATACTAATTCTTCCAAGAAATTCCAACAATCAGAAATTTTCTAATATTTAATACTTCATCGTGCAAATCCCTCTATTCGCAGCAACCGGAGCTATTTCTTCTCCCGTGACATTTTCTGAGTTGTCGAGTTGTTTAGCGTGTCTCTTTCTGAGCGGAAGTTATTCTGTCCGGATATTAGGCGGCTGAAAACGATCCCGCGTGATCACCAAACAGGCTCCCCATATCCTTCAACTTTTAAAAATTTTTCACTCTCTAACACGTCTGTTGAAAACTACACGCTACAATTCTCATTTCACACCGGTTCTAGATCTATCTCCAAACGGAGCCCGTTCCTAATAATCGCTCCTCTTCTGAGTCATGCCACATGTAAACTGATAATATGATGGGGTGGACAAATACACGATTTGAAGCCAGTCCGACAATAACAAAAAATGCCTTAGATTGCTCGATCAATGCTCTATGGGGGGGAGGTCTACACCAAAATTTATAAAGAAACAAGAAATTAAACTTTTCATTTTTTTCACGAGTTTGCACATAACCATATTGGTTTTGCACTTAACACACTTGTTTTTAAATCAATCTCTCCATTTTTACTTGAATATTCTCATATTAGGTTTTTAAATTTCCTCTCCTTTTATGAGACTCCCACAACTTTGTGCTCCCATTGAATAAAACATCGTACTAACTTATGATATTTTAGATGTAGGGCGGGTTTGCGGAACGTAAATCCCGTCCCTGATGAGATGGCTGACGAGCTGTGGTGAGTTGTTTTCATCACCCGGCGAGATGAAATACCATCCCTGATGAGATGGAGACGAGCTGATGACGAGCCGACCTCTATAGGGGCGCTTTGATAATGTTCTCTTATACGACTAAACACATCAAATTTCATTGAGTATGAAACTATGGATTGTACAATAATATTCAAGAATTTAATTGGTCAAAGTTGATCTTTCAAAACTTTTTTTATAAGTAATTATTTGATTATAATTTTAGTGACATAGAAGTTGAAAGCTTACACTCTTCTAGAAGTTTATTATTATTATTTTAGAAATTTATATTCATATTTATTCAAAGTTAACAACATAAAATGTCACATCATCTCTTTTCTTCTCCGTGAGAAATTTATTATTTCTAGAAAATTGATAATGAAGAGCATATTTGAAATTCAACATTTTCATATTATATATATCTAAATCTAAAAAAAATAGGTGAATTACTCACATATTTCTAGGTGCAGAAGTAAAATCTGATCGTTGATCTGTTATTAATCTACGACACATACTGTAGTAAATACTGACTGTTGATTAGTATTTGGATCAATCATGTTATTTCTGCAGGAAATTAACGGTCATTATTTACTTCTGCAGCTATTTCTAGATGAGAATAACACACAGTATTTTTTCCTAAATCTAACTATGTACCTAAAAAGTTCTCTTATAGTGTAATGATTAGTGCTGGTGAGCTATCAAATCAATCTCAATTGTACAATCTTGTTGAAATCAAATATAATTACATATTGAGGTCATTTACTATTATGTTGGGTCCCGGGTGTGTGCTGTGCGAGCACCGTGCAGTGCGGGATCGTGTGACTGCGAGTGCATCAGATCTCGCGCGCACATATCTTAAAGATGTGCACGCATCTTCGCACGAGATCTGATGCACTTGCAGCCACACGATGCCGCACTGCACCGTGCTGTGCAAATCCCGCACAGCACACCCCCCGGACCCTATTATGTTAGGGTGTCCTAGATCTTTATTTTCAGATAACTGTCATATAATGTGAAATTATGATTTTGTCCATATCTTCATTAAAATTTTAATATTTGAACAATTGTGTTGTCATGATGTTGAACCACAACCAACCATATACTAAATAATGACTCAACCACTACATAGCTGACAGGTGTTGCAAACATCTAAATTATTATTTGTACAAAGGAAACTATAACTTTTAAAATAATTGTAAATATATGTTTATATTATAACTGTTGGGGCCAGCCAATATTTAGAGGAATTTTGGGCTACGGATATCCGGAATTCTCATAATCTCCGCCATTTAAGTGGAGAAGTTCGGAGAAAACTATCTCATGCCGGATCCGCGCATTCGATCCCCATGAGATCAGCGCGCCAACCGCCCAAAACAACATCACACACGATCTCAACTGCCGCGGCAATCGCTGCCCTTGATCACGCGCCCCGACTGGCCAACGTGCCCGCACGTCACTCATGTGCGGCAACAAGGATCCCGCAACTGGCGTCGTGCCAAGCGGTCGCAAGGTGTGTAGCTGGACTCCTAGCTGGCCTTTGTTGCCCCCGGAGGCTGCCCTCTAGCGGCCGCATGGACCACGGCCGGCCGTCGCTGCGCCAAGCGGCCTCAAGGCGTGAGGCAGGCCTCCCGTCTGGCCTTTGTTGCGTCGTGCGGCAGGCCTCCTGTCCGGCTGCCGTTGCGCCGTGCGGTCGGCCTCCCGGCCGCCCGCCGCAGCGGCGTGCGGCGGCCCGCGAGCGGATGCAAAGCCCGCGATCGGTCTCTTGGTCGGGCCGTCGTCGTATTGTGTGCCCGCCCGCAAGCAACTGCGAGGCTCGCGGTCGGCCCCTGGTCGGCCGCCTCTCCCTTCTCCCCGGTCAGCCTTCCTCCGCCAACTGCCTCCGTCGGTCGGCCCTCCTTCACCATCTGATAGTCACCATGTGATCTCCACCATTCGATGCAAGGGTGACCACTCACGTAACTGCTGACATGACCACCTATCATGAGCAGGTATCAATAGTCGGATTAATTGTGGTGTACGCGTAGCAAAAATATTATAATAATACACATCACGAACTATACTCAATTGGTCTGCAATTAGTAATTGGGTGGTTACGGTCAGCGGATAACCGCATAACTACTGTAATCACCCCCGTGGTCTATAAATAGGACCTCATGTCTCTCTTCATTCTCACATTTTCTAGCTAGGACTTCTCCTCCTACATGCTTAAGAATTCCACCGGGGACCTCCCTGATCTTCGAAGCCGCCCTTGAATATCTTCAAGCACTTCGAAGATTGCTTGAAGATCTTTGCCCTTCTTCCGTCGTCTTTAACCATCTCCGTGTGTTTCGTTACGCGCGCAACCCTTTTGTTGCTATGAGCAACCTGCGCCCGACATACTCAGGAATCAATATTCGAGAGACAATCGCGAGCTCTCATCACTTCACCACTAGAGCATCTGCAAAAATCCTCCCAGTCTCCGGAGCGCATGTGTTTCTTCGCCGTGAGTAAGAACAAATATTCTGTTTCGCGAGTGGTGGTCTGTAACCCTTTGAGCGTCTCTTTCTCTCTATCCTCCCCAATTGCAATGAAGAGCGGCTTGTTGTCATCAGATTCTCTAAAAAAGCTTTGTAAAACAGCACCGAATAGTGAAAGTTTGATCGACACTGATCCGGCCGCGTGATTTTTCACCATATTCATAGGTTTCCGCGTTAAAAAAAAAATCACTTGTCAGCTTTCCCTTCTCCGTGACTGTTTGCGCGCTCTACCGCTTTTTAGGCTTGATAGGAAATCTAGTGTGCGGTTAGCCGAACCTCCATCACCCCACTAATTTAGTGGGAGATCATGTGGTAACCACCGTGCGTGTGATCGACATGCCCGATCCCCGCATGATCCGCACACGACATCCCTCCTTGCACACAAAACGACCGCGACCGGCAAAAACAGTCGGCCATCACCGCTTCCCGACGAGCGATTGGAGAACTCCCGGCCGGCCCCCCGTCCGGCCAAGGCCGGCCTCGTGCCCGCGATCCCACGGGCACAAGGTATGATTGGTGCTGTCGCGGCCTCCCCAACCGACAGGCATGGACACTCCCCGCAACCACCCCCTGCGGCTGCACTTTGGCGGCCGCATAGAGCGGCCAATGCTACGGGGTGCGGTCGGTCGCGCCCTGCCTTCCCGGCCGGGCGCGTTTGTCCGACTGCCCTTGCTAGGGCCGGGCGGCGCCGGTCCCCGCTAGGGGAGGATGGCACTGCGCCTGCTAGGTGTGATCGACATCGCGCCGCCAGCTAGGGGAGGCAGGGGCCGGCCACCCCTCCTTGCGCGCCATAGCCGCGAGGCACGACCGGCGTCAAGGCTGGCCTCCCTCCTTGCTTGCTCGTAACCACCCACACCACCCCCCCCCCCCCCCCCCCCCCCCCAATGCCCCCGATTAATTATTGCCGAGGCTCGTGCATCGTAAAACTGTTGATAACAACCTTCTAAACTATATTATCATTTTTTATCAGATTACTGCTGTCCGTTACGTGTGTAACCACCCACATAACCACCCGCTAGGCATCATCATTAGTGACAGAATTTTATTTAATTAATTACTCGATGTTTTCATATAAAAATGTTATATAATAAACGTATTTAAACTATATTAAATATGATCTTCTTCAATAATTTGAGTGATTATGTTGTGCAGGATGCAGATAGTTGCACTACCGTAACCACCACCTGGCTTATAAAATACCCACAGACCTCTCTCATTTCTAACTTTTCTCCCACAAGCTTTCTTCTTCATCATGTTGAGCTCTGTCAAAATCCTCCTACGATCCACTTCCTTCCGTCGAGCAAAGCCCGCAATTCACTTCAAGTCCACAACATTACAGTGAAAAAAAGACACTTCGTCGCCACGTGTCCTAGAAGTTTCCTATGTACGTGCCATTCAGCAAGAACCCGCCGGCAATTCTCTTATGCAATACACAACAGTGTTTAGTAGCCGGGCAACGTCCTAGAACGTCCGCCACCCCCGCTCAGAAGTGATAGAAACTGAGCTTTGTGGTGAACCAATCTGTTGCCTATCAAACGTGTTCATGTTCTCTCTCTCTCCACGCTATAACGAGTAGCATTTGTCTGTTTCATCAAATTTACTGACAATTTGTAAATTGTCGCTGTACATGCATTTTTGAACTGATCAACGAATCAGTCACACCTGATTTTTTTTCAATTAAGAAGTTTTTCCACCTTTAAACAAGAACGGTGTACGAGCAATTATCAGATGCTACTATTCAATAATTATTTTTAGAAGTGCAAGCTGCTGGCCTGACGGGCATTGGGAATGCAATTTCCCGCGGTGGAGATGGAGAAGCTTTCATCGTTGTTTTCAACCTTAATCGCCGGCGGGAGAAATTCGTCAGCGCCGGCGGCGACGGTCACTTCGATCTTTGTCTATCCAATCAAGTCCTGCCGAGGGGTCTCCGTTCCTCAGGCCCCCATTTCCTCCACTGGTAAGCTAGCCAGTTTCTTCGTGGAAGTAAGAAATACCCACTTTCTCCATTCCCCTTATTACCCTTTCCGTTTCTCCTCTGAATACATATACAATACTTGTGGGATTTCTGAAACGAGCAATTACCTGCTGAAGCTGAGAAGCATCCTTCTATGGGCTGAAATGAACATTTAATCCTTCATAGGGAAAACCTGTTGCAATTCATAAAGATTTTTCCATGTTTTGTCTTCCATAGGAAGGTCGAACCATTTCGCCAAAACGTGTTTCGCATCTCTCCCACCGCGAGGAGCATCCTCCTTCACGAAATGACCTAGGGTTCTAATTGTAAGCCCTCGTCTTCTATGACTATTTCTTCTATGACTATTTCGGGTAGAATTGGGTAACTTGGCGCAGTTCCAATGTGCTGCTTGAGCGTGAAATATGAAGGGTATTATGGGCCTAATAAGTTACTCAGCAAGGCTTTTTGGCAGATTCCATTCCACCCCATATATTTTTGCACTTTGAATCATGAATATTCTAATATTGTAGATTGCACCCTCAATATGATTAACATTGACACTTTGCACCCAGGTTCATTTTCTAAAGGGTATTTGTGCCCTAGCCTCGTGCATGTTAGATATACTGTACACATGGTAGACATACCTTAGGCTCGTCTTGATTGTCTTGACCACACTCTCTTGTACACGTATCTATATTCTATTGTTGATGTGAATAATACACAGTTTGATATTTTCCTATCATTGCAATGGACATATTTGATCGAAAAACATGAATCCGAGAATCTTACGAAACCGAAGTGACCCACCATCAAATTAACATGAAAAATAACATATTAAATCATCCAAAACATAAACTATTTTAATTTCACAAGTGACAGGCACGGGCCTCCAGCCCTCATGCCCCCGCGACAGTACACGACCAGCAGCGGCGGGCTTCGCCCGCCCCCACGGCGGGCTTCACCCGCCCCCACGCTGGGCTTGGCCTCCCGCCCCTTGCATAATGTTTTAATTATTTTTAAATTAATTACTTTTTTAATTATTAATTTTAAAATTATTAGAATTAATAATTTATTTATCATTAATTATTTTTATAATTATAAAATTTTAAAAAATCTTAAAAACCCCGCATCCTCTCATGGGTTTGGTGGCCACCCACCGGCGGAGCCGCCGACGGCCCTGCCCCGCTACCCCCGGCGGGTTTGCCGGAGGCCGGCGAGTCCGCGGTGGGTGTCGGGCAGGCCACCGCCGGCTCTATCGGCGGCCGCGTGGAAGAAAGTGGGTGCGGCACTGTTCCGATTTTTCCCACCGCGGAGCCGCGAGGAAGAAACTGGGTGCGACACTGTTCCGATTTGTTGGGTTTCCTATTGATCTGAATCAGGAGAGAGAAAGTGAGGAGAATTTGGGGTAATTTTATTTGCAGGCCACTCTTCTTCATGATCCGACGGTCCGTGTTTTATGAAGCGAAAATCCGATGGTGTAGGGGTTTTTAAGTATTTTTGTCGACATGCTATTGACAGACCACCATGTATCTTTTTAGAATAGTATAGATAAACAAAATGCATTGTTTGTCTACAATCCAAGCATAAAATTTGTTCTTCATCGTATTACAAAATTTGTTCATTAGCATAAAACTTGTTCTTCGTCAGAGAACTGGACCGACAAAGATCGGCACTGCTCGGCGAGAATGGTGAGATCGGGACTGGAAAGCTCTACGTGTGTATATTTGGGGGGGGGGGGGCAATCTGCCAAAAAACCAATAAACAATTGATAATCTACTGGTCCCACTCTCTTGGTAATTTGAAATGGGTCTAAGGAACGAGGGGATTAATCCGTGATAAGAGTGTAGAAGCATACTGAACTGCCAATATGTTGTAATCTGATATACTTCCATGAATTACTCTCACAAATTTCTTATCAGCTCGCTTCTCATTGCACATTGCCAGACATGCATTCCATGAATTACCTCAAATTTCTTGCTTACATCTCAATGATATGCAATGTATTGGAATGGTTACTTTAATAAGACTGGCTTTGCATTAATAAGCATCTTGAATATCCGTTTCAATTATTTTTTAGGGTTTCGATGGGATCGTGAGTGGATGGTTGTCAATTCGAAAGGGCGCGCATGCACCCAAAGGGTTGAGCCGATGCTATCTTTAGTTGAGCCAGAGCTTCCAACAGATGCCTTTGATGCTGACTGGGAGCCCTCAGATAGCTCATATATGGGTATTTATGTCTTGCTTATCTCCTTCAGTTGTTATAAGTGACTCTATTTGTCTATTACTTCTTGTTTCAAATTGACTGAAAATGCTGTATGTTTATAGCTATTAACTGAAAATATAAAGGGACGTGCCAAGGGGCCTTTCATTCCTTTAATTATTTAATATTCTAGTAAATGCTCAGATTTCTAATAAATCATATTCTGAATGAGATTGTTTTCCACTTTTCCTTGTAATTACTGCTACAGACACTTATATTTCTGCCTGTGCCATGGAAGTTGATAATATCAAATAGAATAGTTATGTTTTGTGGAGTAAGAGCCTGTTTGGGAGGGCGATTGCGGTTGAATATGAAGTAGTTGGAATTGAAGATAAAACGATGTTTCTAAATGTGACCCTCCCTGGCCCTGAAATTAGACATGAAATGACGTTTTTGGAGATCTGCAGTTCTAAATAGAGGTTACCAAAACCAACCAACAAAATAGCATTTGCATTTTTTCGAAACCACAACGAAAAAATGCCCAAACAAATGGGCCTAGAACTCATATTGCATCAAAATTATCTTTTCCACTATGCAGAGAACATTACTTGAAGTTGTACTAAATCCTTATTTATTGTCATTGGGTTAATATCGTTATTTTACTTTTTGGTTCTTTAGATCACCAAATCCATTCTGCAGAGTTTATTAAAATGATCAAAATTTACGTGAAATTTTAAGTGTTTCTCTAATTGTATGCAGAGGACCCTCTATAGCGGTAACATTTTTGGTATATTAGCATTCTATTTTACAAGGTTTTTGTGCATTTCATGGGCAAGATTTTAAGACTTTCTGCTTGACCAATTTTATGGGAATCCATTGGTTTATATTCTCAAAGAAACGAAAAATAATCTCCATCATTTTCCATATAACAAATATACGAAACACATAATTCTTCTGGTTTTAGTTGGTCAGAGGTTCTTCATTTCTTAAGATCTACTAAATTGTGGTACAATATTCTGCATCCTGGGAAAGATTAAAAATGTTGTCTATCATAAATCCCATGAAAAGTTGATTTACAGTAAAATTTCTGTCAAAATTATTACCATATGAATTTGAAATCTATTTTATGCACAAATTTATTTGATTCCTCTCGATGTAATGATGTCATTGGATTATTATTCTATTTATATTTGTTTTTTAAGTCCTATAGGATTTTTTTTGCTTTGTTTGTCTTTAAAAGGGGCCCATTGTAACACACACACACACACACACACACACACACACACACACCGACACACACCTATATGGACATATAACATATGTATACATCTACACACGTATGCATGTATACGTATACAAGTATATTTGTACACGCACATGAGTACAAGTTTATTTGTACACGTACATGTCTACACGGGTAGACTACGAGACATATACACGTACACGGGCACATATACGTACACGGACAGACATATACACGCACAAGGGCAGACATATACACGTACACAGGCAAACGTATACACGTACACGGGAAGACGTATACACGTACATGGGTACACGTCTACACGTACACAGGTACACCTATACATGCATATGGGTACACAGATACAAGTATACGCGCATATGGATACACGGATACAGGCATACGCGTATATAGGTACATGAATACAGGTATACGCATATACTATATATATAGTATAAAAAGATGTAGATAATCAAATGGATAAATTTGATTTCAGTTAAATTGAATGGTTATGATTGACTTGATAGTCGACCAAGTTACATCATTTGTGAATATCTTTATATATTAGTCTAGATATATAGAATTAATGGGTGTGAGTACACAACAAAATTTATAAATTCTACATCGTAGCTAGAGTTTATGCATTGTCCCAGGTCTCTCCAATACGTAAGTTCTCCAAATCCTGAAGCTTCTTACCACAAAGTCTCGTTGCCGCGACCTCATCCAACAATCAACTTCTCCAATGTGATCTCCGACAATTCACTATGTTCTTCTATGCGATCATCAAGTTGCTTGTGCTGAAACATGTCAATTCCCTCGTCGGTTGCGCGGTAGAGCCGACTTATTTTGCGGAGAAGCTTTCAACGTGATCTGCTTCCACCTTGTTCTTTCTTTCTTTATGATGTACGATCACAGTGAAGATAATCACTTGATTTATATTGTGATTACTCAAGATTAGTTGAAATTGAATTCCAGGAATTGTTACAGGGCCCCGAGTACTTTGTCTTTTCATTATTGCGTGCGGTACAATTTGTTATCTCACTGAATAGATTTCATGTCTTACTGATACTACCTTCTTCCAAAATCCAAGGAAGACAGACAAGCATGAAAATTGTCAATGCTCAAGGGAAGTCAATGATACAGGGTCAAAGAGGCAGAAATCATCAATGCTCAAGGATGATAGTCAATCTAATGAGATGAAATTGTCGTAGAAAACAAAATGTCGGATCCAACTATGTGGAGATGTGATGAGAGACAAGCCATAAGTATAACAAGCACAACTGATGCAACACAAGTCTACAGGTGGCAGACGACCGATGCCCTAACTCAAACTGTCATGCAAGCGACTACGTCACACATGCAAATGAAGTTATAATGACACAACCAGTCCGATTCCAGAACTAAACAACAATAATTAAAATTTATTAAAGCTTGTAAACAACAATTTGCGCATTCAGATAACAAGCAATGACGAGTAAAGAACAATTATAATTAACCAACGAGATGAGCCGCGATTTCCATTCAAGTGAGCCGAATGCGTCCGCAAATCAAACAATAGATAAAGTGCAATAACATATAAGAGTCAACAATCCAAGATAGTTCAAACCAAGCATCCAAAGAAAGATTTAAAACAACCGTACCTAGATTTACTCATGCATGTGACAACATGAATTAGGGATAGGGAGAGGACGGTGGTGTTGGTTCTTGGCTCGATGGCTGGATCCACGAAATAGTTGCGGGGGAGTGGGGGTGGGGGGGTGGCGGCTGATTGGGTGGTCGGGTAAGGGTCTGGATGGGGGTTTATATGGAACTGGGTAGGGAGGAGTGCTGGGGAGCCGGTTGGT